>JBAGKO010006809.1:0-11837 GCA_037177275.1 Acacia concinna | reverse complement strand
CACAAACTTTTCATTCATGAAATGGATGTTAAAATGGCTTTTATAAATGGTGACTTAGAAGAGGAGATTTATATGGTGCAACTTGAAGGCTGTATTATTCCTAGGCAAGAAAACAGTTTGTAAGCTTTTTAAATCTTTGTATGGTTTAAAACAAGCACTAAAACAATGGCATGAAAAACTGGATCAAGTTTTGTTAAGTGGTGAATTCTCTATTGTTGAAGTAGAAATATGTGTTTATATAAAACTTGTGTATGGTGATTTTGTCATTATTTCTCTGTGTATGGATAACATAGTTATATTTAGAATCAACATGGATGTTATGCTTGAGACAAAACATTTTCTCTCTTTTAATTTTGATATGAAAGATTTGGGTGAAGCAAAGGTGATTTTGGATGTTAAGATCATAAGGAATGAAAATAATATCATACTCTCTCAAGAACACAATGTTGAGAAAGTTTGTACTGTTTGATGGGTCTTCTCTGAGTACTTTTTATGATTCTTATATGCACTTAAAGAAAAATATAGGAGAATCAATCAGGTAAAATAAATAGACATAGATAATTGGGAGTTTGTTGTATTTATTAAACTATACCTGGCCATATATAGCATGTGATTTGTGTAGATTGACCAAATATACTTATTGTCCAAGCAATGAACAATAGGAGGCTCTGATGAGGGTATTGAGATACCTGAAAGATACCATGAATTATAGTATTCATTATAATGGGTTTTATAATGTATTAGAAGGATAAAATGATGTTAACTGGATCTCAAATTTAGAGGAGACTAAATGCACTAGTGCTTATGTTTTCAATCTTAGTGTTGTCGTAACATGAAAGTCAGTCAAACAAATTGTTTTAACCAATTCCTCAAGGGATTTTGAGTTTATTGATATGGAGTTGGCTAATACTGAGATGAGTAGTTGAAAAACTTCTTGGCAAATATCCTAATATGTGTGAAACCAACACTATTAATGTCTTTACATTGTGATAGCCAAGGATAGCTATGGCTCAAAATAAAATTTTTAGTGGTAAAAACATACATATTCAATTGAGACATAATATTTTAAGGTAGCTATTAAAAGATAGCCTAATGTCAATTGATTATGTGAGGTCAAAAGTGAATCTAGCGAATCTATTTACAAAACCCCTGGAAAAGAAACAAATCTCTAATTTATCGAGGGAAATGGGGCTTAGGCTGATTTGAAATTAATAGTGATGGCAATCCAATCTTTGTGGTTGGTGATCCCATGAAGTAGATTCAATAGGTAAGAACAAGTAATTTGTTAGTTCTACTAGCACTAAAATAAAATTGTTAGTCCCTTTCTATGATAGTGAGAAACTGTTAGAATGCATTTTGGTGAGGTTGAGCAAAAGCTCTTGATGATTTCATAATCCTACGGGATGGTATACTCATTGCAACTACATTTTAAGAAATCGCCTCTATGAAATCTCTAAAACATTTGCTATGTATCAGGCATGTGTATGGCCATCTTAATTTACAAAAAGACATTAACAATGAAATGTGGGGGTATAATCTAGCTCTTAATACCTCTAGTACACATCTAAGAGTTATTGGTTTAAGTTCATATGACCACCAATATCTCTGTGTACTAAGTGTTATCAATCTAGATTTGGTTTTAAAGTTCAAATGACCATCAAATACAATAGTTATACCCACGTGTGCAACTAGAGAAAGGCGTTCCTTTTGACACATGTGGGGGATTACTGGAGTATGTGGATGTGTCTAGAAAAAACAAGTCCAATATTGCTTGGGGGACAAAGAAGTCAAGATTATTTATTACACCTTATGGTTTTGGGCTAGTAGGAGGCAAATGTAGTGTAAATCCGATGATTTCCTCATCACCCTGCGCTAGTTAAATATGATCTGGGCACTTTTTTTGTGAAATATTATTTGAGAAAATTTAAAATTTATTTTTTTGTAAAGTTGGCTTACTAGATAAACTCATATTTTTAAGCTTACATTTGGACACTTAAAAATTTTAGTTACAAAGGTCATAACACCAAATTTAATATGATTTAACAAATTGTCATCTCCAACATTTAAATTAGATTTTATGGGCTTCCAATGTTTGTAATAAGAGATTTCATTGTCTCTTGATGTTCAAAATGGAAGAACTTATTGTAGCTAACATTTGTAACCAAAGTTTAAATGGTCATCAATGGGTTTAATGGTTTTTCAATTTCTGCCCAATAGGGTGCCTTGGCTCACAATCTATAAAAGGCAAAGTTTGCAGAGGTTTGAAGCATCCTACTCTAGAAATCCCAAGCGCTCTCTTCTTCCTTGAGTTCTCTCTCTATTTTGTTTTTTGTGTTTTGCCTGCTAGTTGCCTATTATTATTTTATTGTTTTGATTACCTTGTGTCTATAGGAAGAATCCATTTTACAGTGGGGAATGTTGTTTTTGATCAACCGGTGGTGGCAGAATAGCTCTTAAAGGTAGAGTCTGTGGACATGACTCATATTAAACACATCATTTGCATGAACTATGTCAACAATCTCCTCTAACTTGTATCCACTTCGTACTCCCTAAATTGCTTTGCCCCGATTTCTTCCATGTTCTCCTATATTTTGCTTGTTTAAGTGGGCATTTAATGGCTCTATTTTCTCAATTTTATTGTAAACTAAAATCACTGATGTCAAAGACAAAAGATTGGGACTCCTCTCTATAATCATAGCTCGAATCATTTTTAAGGGGAAAATATGTCCAAAAGTTGCATTATTCACAAAGTAACTTGAGTTGACAACAATTTTGGTGGGATCTTATCTTCCCATCTTTAAAGGAACATTGTTGGGCCTAGGAAGTTGAGTTCTTGAGAAGATTGAACAAAAAATGTATACCAAACAAGGAAACCTACTTGTCTTTCATTTACTCCCCGCCTCTCCTGTGTACCAAGCCTCTTAAGCTTTTCTTTACCTTCTTCCACACAAACATATAATAAGTTCAAAACTTAGCAGATGATACAGCCATTATTAGGATACTCTTCCACAGTCCCAACATAATAAGAAGGTGGTGGATAATAAACATAGATGTAACTAAGAGGAGCAGGCACAATGGTTTTAACTATATACTCTTTCTTTTCTTCTTCCTTCTCAGACTCTTTGGTTGATTCAATAGACAATATCTTTGTATTGCACAACTTCCTTATCTTTCCAACCACCTTAACCGGGTTAAATCCTTCATGCTCATGTTAACTTACCCAACCCCTTGAAAACAAAGATTTAAAAAAAATAAACTAATAAAATAAGGGGGGGAAAACTCATAAATTACTTGAACAATTTTAGCCAAAATTATAGAATTAGTAATGATGAAGGGTTAATTAGTAAATAAAATTTATTATAATTAAAAAATAAAAGTCTTATTGGAGTTAAAGGTTTTAGATTTAAGCATATGTTTTCAAATAGAATGGAGGTTCATGTAATTAAGGCAAAACACAAAGGGATGTTAGAGTACTTTACTCTTATATTATAGTAAATTTTTTAATAGCAATAATAGTACGGAGGTTGGATCTAGTGGAAGAGACTAGGCCCTCACAACTCAGAGAACCAATGTTCGAATCCCTAGCTACTTAGCCATAAAAAAAACATTTTATAGCAATAATTATGTATAAATAAATTGGTAAGAGTAAGGTTGGAGAATGCAACAAGTGATAGTATCCTCTTATTGTGTAGAAAGTTCAACCTCTAACAGAAAATTGAAAAAAAGAAAAACTCTAAAAACTTAGAAGAAGAGATGGAGGGGGAAGAAAAAAACTAGTGAAAAAAATGTATAAAAAAGGAAAGGAAAGGAAAAAAATCTGGAACAAGTTCTTATGTGTGAGTGTGTGAATATATGTCGAATTTTATATGTGTATCATTCAAACTTTTCTCAGCAATAAAGGCATATATGTTGGTGAAAAAAAAGAAGAAGAAGCAATGAATACATATAGAAAATTATACAGTGAATTTAGAATTTGCATACCAAGTGCAATCACTCACTTATCATTTGTGTGAATGAGAATTGGATTTCTAACAATTTTGATAATTTAAAAGAAAATAGGCCTTTTCCTGCCCTACCAAGAGAAAAAGGAAACATCTCATCTATATCTATAGGTATATATAGGTGTGTGTATGTGTGTGTGTTATATATATTCTCTGTTAACTACAAATGACACGTCGCTTAAAGCCACTTTATCCACATTGGAAAAGGTACAAAAAATAGTCATCATATTGATTCTTTTATTTGAATTAATAATTTTGGCTTATAAGAAATTGTACGAGACAAAAAATATAGGCGAGTTTTCCATGAAGGTTCAGTGCTAAATGAGTCAACTAAGTCAATGTAGACCTTACATGCTTATCCGTATCTAACTTGTAGCCAGTATTTCATCGGGCATTTCAATATTTTAAAAGCTAGACCGGATCTTGAGAAAGAAACGACAATTAGTCATAGTTCAAAAATTTGGAATGGACATAATAATTAAAAAAAAATTAATACACACACATATTTGATGTACAATCACTATTATAGAATTGTCTATAGATGATGGTTATTTTTACTCATATATAACGGTTTTCAACCGTCACATATTCTCTTGCCATATACATTTGACAGTTTAAAAACTGTTATATATTTGTCCTAATATATGACGGTTTTTCAAACAAAAACATCATGTATGATTCACATATATATAACGGTTATTATTTAAATAATAGAAAATATAGAGAACTTATATGATGATTTTTTGTTATGGACCCAAATATATAATTATATTTGCCAATTTTTCGTAAATAAATGCTAAGTACTTTGACCAAATTTTTTTCAAATTGGGGACTCATTTTTGCTAAGCCCCCATATGTGCATTAAATAAATTAAAACAATTTCAAATACTACACAACAAGCAGAAGCATCAAAGAGATCATATTATTTATAGAGAAAGATCTATTATATATACATGTCAGAATATTTACATATATACATAAAACAAGCTAAGAACGAACCATATACCAAAATTATTGTAGATCATCAAAACTTAACCATCAAACTATAAAAAAAATTAAAGAACATAACGTACAACACAATGTATGCACAACAGTCTAAATTGTTTGTTTAAGTTAATTAGGTTGCCGCCCACTGTTGATAAATGGTTATGGCCAACTCTTCAATGAGCTCTTCAATTTGCTAGCTCAAATATACAACATAGTAGGCATGACCACAGTACTATATGCAAAAACAATAGATTAATGTTAGTGAATATTGATAGGTATTGCTTGCAATAGGTTATAGAATTATGGAAAAGAGTAGGAAACTAGAGCCAGAATTTGTAAACTCTAGAACATATCACAACATACATTGATAATTCATTCATAATCATAACACTAACTTAAAATACATATTTATAGAATGTAAATACCATAACTGCTACTGACTAGAGATAATAATTGGTAAGAAGATAAGATAATAGAATTTCCTTTTAACGGCTATACATTCTAAACTCCTCTAGCCACGTGTCTATCTCCTGGAATATACAAGGAGAGGCTATGGAGTCCTAACAAATATACAACAACAAAAAAATATGACTTTTTACTTTTTTTAATCTAAGTTAAACTAACACATCATCTATATATGCCTATATATAGAATACATGCCGTGGAGTTAATGGAGTTGATTGAGTAGGTGACTATATCCTTCATATATTTCATGACACAGTACCCACAATAACTACTGCCACTAGGTTACCTTAGACACTATAAGTAAACAATGAACATTATCATTCTCTAGTTTAGATAAATCAATTTACAAAAATTTTAACACAAAAAATGGTAGTATTTTGGTGAACTACTACCCTGAATTTCTTCTGCTTCATAGCAAAAGCAACACCTTTTGCAAACAATGGGGAACTATGAAGGCCTTTAGCTGTGACGTAATAATAAACCATTGTGACATAATTGCAATAAGAAGTTGTTAGCAAATTATTGAAATATATAAATTAAAGTAAATGTTACTAGTTAGTGAAATTACTTATTGAAAACTTTAACTATGTGTTGTTGATTCTTTGGGTCCCCGTGTAGAGAATCAAAGTATCAAATCCTCTACTTGAAGAGATTCATCACCATAAGCATCCAATAACCCTTGCATATTAAGAAAAAATGCTAATAAGAAAACATGCAGGCATATATATAAAGAAAAAACTATATATACTTACCCCTTACAATACGATGCTAAGAAAATAATGTCCCTGTTATCTTATGCCTTTATAATGACAATATCAGCCAAGTCCCTTGACTTTGTCTCTATAAGTTCAGGCTTGGTGGTCAATGCGTTAAGCACACCAGAGTACCTATTGTGGTTTAGAAATAAGAAAGTGTCTTGGAGGTTTCTACGGGCCACAAACTCTTTATAAAGGTACCTAATTACGAAGAAAAACAATTATGTTAGCAGTGTATATATAAATGTTATGGTTAGCTAAATATTGATTCGCATTACAAAACATACTAGTTCTAAAGGCTGACCAAAGTGATGGAAGACATATCAAATTGAGGACTTCCTTCATTAACCCTTGAGAGATGACCTCAAAAGCATGTTCTGCCCCATACTCAAAGGTGACCATTTTAATGTATTCATACTGTAAAGGGTCTTCTTCAACAATCATGACATCATTCAACCTTAGAGCCATCCAGTATTATTATAAATATGCATTACTACCTTGATATGCTTATCAAGAAAGGTTGTCTATTGATCATCATGTGCCCCTAGTAAGTTCTACATGTGGCGTAGGGCTACTGCCAAACACTCAACATTTACCTCACTGTGAACCAAAAGAAGATATAGAATACATTAAGTGTAAATTAAATAAAAAAAACACATTAATTAAAGAAACTACTACATTAGGTAGAATCTGTAAGGGGACTATGTAGCTATCTTTGGCTCTAGCTACCTCCTCGCTTTGTCCTGGAGGACACTGATTAAGAATCAGTTTTTGTTCTTTGAGTTGGCTCTGAATCTTCTCAATTCTGACCTTCGGTATCGTAATTTGTGCATCACGTTACTTAGCTGGACTCTTCTTCTTCTCGAGGTATTTCTTTTTATTGACTCCATAACTTACACCCTTATATCAACCATCGTGATTAGGGCCCAGAGCCAGCCCCAAGACATTCTCATCCTTAAGATATAACATCCTAATATTTTTAGCTCCCTAGATTCATGATGGGTAAAGGGCCATAAAAGGTATAGGAGAGAGAGATCTCATAGCAATTAGGCTGAGATTAGTATAGGGACTTGTGTGCAAAGAGAAAAAGTATTGTGAACTCAGAGTTTGAGTTTCAGTCAAGTTTGAAAGCTCAGAATATTCCCATAAAATCCCTAAAAATATAAGAGAGTGTCTAAAACTTTGTAGTAGGCTCAAATTGAGATTTTGAGGTCTAGAAAATTTTTAGAGAACTTTCTGGATATTTTAATATTTTGGGCTAGATTTTGTTTTTAGCCAAAATAGTTTGAAAATTATATAGGAGCCTTAATGCTATAGAAAGGGATTGGGGAAAAAATAGTTTGAGAATTATGGGATTTTATAAATTATTCTAAACCCTAGAAGAGATCAAGAGAAAGCAACAAAAATCGTCGTAACCGAAAAATTATCGGTAGATGGCTAATTTTAGAAAATTGATTCTGGGAGTTTTGGAATGAGAAAATTCTAAAAATTTAAGGAGATGATCCTTGAGTATAGAGGAATTTATTTGGAAAGTTTAAGAATTTTTCTCATGGAAGATACTTTTTCGGTTGTCGGTAGAATTTTAATCAATATGGGGAAATTCTAGAGGTAGAAAGGCCTAAAGTTGGCTGAAATTTTCAAGAGAGAAGGGGAGAGTTCAAATTTATTCTAGAGGAGGGACAAATGTCCAAGTTTGCTCTAGAAAAAGGACTTTTAGCTATGCTAATGATGTCCAAAAATTATAAAACTTTTCAGTTTAAAAGTAGACATGTCAAGCTTTAATTTGACATGTCATTTTCATTGTTTGGATGTATATATTAAGAAATTTGAATTTTTGAAGTTGGCCCAGTGAAATTTGTCAATTTCTGAAGCAGTGTACAAAGACAAATTTTCTTGGAACGCTTTGATTCCAATTGAGAAAAGGAAGTATTTTTTTTTCTTAAAAATAGACTCAATAAGGGACATTTAGGCTTTGGAATAAGCTTAATTGGATATTTGTGCAAATAGATATGAATTTTTAAAATTGGCTGAAAATTCTGTCCAAAAATCTGAAAATTGTAAAAATGTAACGGCATACTTGTAATTTGTGGCACATTCAAGGATAAAAAGGGAAGACCAAAATTGATCTCAAAGGAAAGAGTGGGAGATCAAATTGAATGGCAATGATCTTGAATTTTGCACATGGGATAGTTATCAAAGAAAGCTAATTGAAGAGGCCAAGGGGGGCTTCGTAGCTGAACAAGAAGCATAGGGGAGAGAGAGAGAAAAAAAACTTGAGAAAATAAAGAGGAAGGCAAAGGGGAAGAGCTAAGTGGATCCAAGGTAAGAGCAAGCTTAAATCTTCCAATTCTTCCAAGATTCTTGACCTCTACCCTCTTCTAATGGTCATGGCTATCTTAAAACCATGTTTAGCAAGAAGAAATCAAGAGAAAGAGGGCTGCTAGGTTCAGTTTTGGCAAGTACAAACAAGAAACCAAGAGGTAACTTCCAAAACTAAGCTTTTCCAGTTGATTTATGATACTTTGAACTTGTTGGTTGTTGTGATGACTGATTTTCTCATTTGGTATACATAAAACCTAAGGGAGGTGCTGCTCAAATGTTGTTGGATCATGTGAAGTATGACTTTTATGATTTAAGCAAGTGATTTAAGATGAAATAAGGGTGCTTCATGGAAAGAATCATGAAAATCCATTTTTCCTAAACTTCCCCTATTTCTGTCCAGACCTATTTTGGGCGTGATAGAGGTTGATTTTGATGGTTTTGATGCTTCCAATTGGTTTAGGATAAAAAATTGTGTGGGATGAAAGTAGGGAAATCATTTTGGAAGCAATAGGATTGCAATTGATATTTTTGCCCAAAATGAGTATCATTTTGGTTTGCCCTTGTTTCATGGGGAAGGAGTTGGATTTTGGTAATTTTGAGGCCATAAATGGATTCAACACATGAAATTTTGTAAGGGTAGCTCGAGTCAAAAATTTTGAAATAGTGGAAGTACACCGATTATAAAAGGAAATAGACCGGTACTCTTAAATGCAATTTTGTCAATGTACATTTTTGAGGAAAATAATTGTGGTATGAATTTTGAGGAAATAGACCGGTACTCATTTATTATACCTTTGGTATTTTAGGGTCAAACTTTCCTGGTAGACCAAAAGACTAAGCGAAGAAAGGATAAGTAGGTTGGAAAGGCGTCTAAGTAGTAGCTCTAACTTTCATATTTTATGTGATTGTTTATATGTTGCCATGTTTTGTGATAAGAATTGTCGATTGTATACCTAGCTTTAGTTTGGGAAAACCACAAGTACCACTCATGGGAAAAGCACAAGTATCACTCGTGGAAAAAGCTAAATACCACTTACCCATGTGGGACCCAGTTGAGGTGAGATATACCAGTAATATGCATATGAAGCGCATTGTACCTAGCCAAGTAAGGCTAAGGTATTGGTATGAGATGTTGTGGCATAGATGTTCTATTGCATTATGTGGTGTATTGCATGTATAGCTTTCATATATTTATGATTGAGTACAAGTTACTATTGGGATTCTTTTGAATCTCACCCTTTCCAATTAAATATAATTCATTGAGCGAGGTAAAGATGAAGACTCCAACTTCGATGCGACATAATCCTGCGTTGAGTCGCTAGCGAAGTCCACTATTTTGTTTAGTTTTGTAAGTCTAAGACTCTATAAATATTTTGTGAAAATGCTATAGGACATATATAATATACTCAAGTAGTATACATATAACAGTACATGTTAATGCTATTTTCGCTTGCCATTTGAACTGTGCTCTATTACTCTTATTAATGTTGAATTAAAAGGAGGGTGTGACACTTCAGGTAGTAACTCTATCTTTCATAATGATGTGATATGCTGTATGTATTGTATGTCATGCATGAGATTGAAATTGAGATGTGGGGATGCTAGTGCTGGGTATGCCTGGGAGACGGTGTGACTCTTTAGGTCCACTATTAGACTAAGATGGGCTGACACTCATGAGATTGTGTAATCATTTCTAGTCCACTATTGTATCCCTTATCTTTTTTTTAATAAAATATTTTTTCTTGGCCACCTCCGGTGGGCCCCACGCAGGAGCTCCGCCATCGGCCAAAAGACGATGTAATAATTTTTGGTTTTCTAGCAAGGGGGAGTGGGGTTCAAACACCCTCCTCCCAATTGTGAAGAGGATGCCTTACCACTTGGGCTAGGCATCCTCTTCAATATATATATGCACTAAAATATATTTGCAATAAACTTAACTCCCTACCCACTTACATTTTGATGAACAAGTGGTTTACACATCACGAACATGTAAAAAGGCCTATGAAAAAGTCAAATATTATTATTAACATGATAAATTAATTTGAAGAATAATGATAATAACAATAATAAAAACAAGTGTCTTACATATGTTAGTGCAAACCAATCACCCAAGAGGGGGGTGAATTGGGTGATATTATATAAATTAACAAATTAAAACTTAATTACAGAAGGAAGAACTTAAGTCACCAGATGAAGACACAAGATTTATACTGGTTTGGTCTACTCCTTGACCTACACCCAGTCCTTGGAATTACTTCCAAGTGTATCCACTATCTTCCAAGATTTACCGGCTCTTGGTAGCACTACACAATCATGTACAAGAGGACACTCACACTCCCCCTTACACTTTGCAATACAATGCCTATCTCAAGATCCCACTACCTTGAGATTTTACCAAGGATATGAATGAAGTAATTAATGCTCTTCTAAAAAGAGTGAATAACTAAACACTGAAGCTCGTATATCTCAGAAGTATATTTGTTTCTATCGGATCAATAGAACAGTAGAAAATGCAATAATGTGTTCGTTAGTTTCACCTTCAATGCTTCACGTATTTATACCGAGGATGAGTTTAATGACCGTTGAAGCTTCGGTTGAAGTTGTTAGAGTATATTTCATCAATGTTGTTGGCAGAAACTCTTTTGTTCCTGAGATTGTAGCCGTTAAGATGAAGAGAAGGATTTTAAAAAAAAATAGTTGTTGGCGCATTTAATGCTGATAACGTTAGCAACAAGTTTTTGATCCGATGTTCATCTGTTACTAGACGTTGACGTTGTGGTGAACAAACACTTACATAAAGATAGGTTAGTAGAAAACCTGTGTTTCTCAGAGATAAAACATCTACAAATATTTGATTTAGAAAGATGTATATAATGCTCTGTTTTTGATACCATATCACTCAAGTGACACTAGAGTGATTATGATGATCACTCGAGTGATCTTCATATTCAAAAGAATCACACAAGCATCAATATAACAAGATCTTTAATCACATTGGAAGAGAGAAATAAGACAAGAAGATGCACAATTATTTTACGGAAAGGATTAAACTGAGAAATCAATACTTGGCACAATTCTCATTCAAAATGAAGTTTAAGTGAGAATGCAAGAATAATATATCACAAGAGTGACACTTGAAGTGATGAGAATCTTTTTGAGATCACTCGAATGATACAACAAGTGATTTGAACTATCACTCTCAAGATCACTGGAGTGATGTGAAAGTGATGACAAATTTTGAGATCACTCGAGTGGCACTAGAAGTGATTTGTACAATCACTCTCAAGATCACTGGAGTGATGTGAAA
>JBAGKO010006798.1:0-11838 GCA_037177275.1 Acacia concinna | reverse complement strand
AAGTTAAATGGGTCTTATAATTAGGACCGAGGGTAGTATATTATAAAGTGAACTGTAAAAAAATGAAAACAATATAATTTGAAATTTTTATAAATTTACTTTACCAACTACGCGACTTTGTTTAATCCCATAATTACAACTTTGAAACTGCCTAATTTTCCAAATTTAAAATTTAGAAAAAATTCACACCTCTCCAACCTAACCACTATTGCGATTTAAATTTATTGCTCCGATTTATTCTTAATTGTTTTAGATTATAGTGTCCAATAGAATTTGAAATTATCAATATAATTTTTAATGAGTTCAAATATTATCGAGTATAATTTAAAATTTTTAAAATAATTTATAAAAAATATTTTATAACATTAGGTTAAAAAAAATATCTTTAAGATATTGGCTATTTTAAAATAGTTAAAAGACAAATAAGTATGACCAATATGTAAAATCCAATGTCAAATCAAAAGGATGAATCTTTAATCTTCAGATTCCTCCAAATCTATGGATTTAACCAATATGCCTTTGATTACAATTTGAAATATCATATGTAATGGATGAAGTTATGAAACATAATTGAAATTGTTAATTTATATTCTCATATTATTAATCCATGTACTCCCTAATTATATGATTAAGTTTTTTTTAGAAAATCCTAAGAAAGTTAATTATATTATTTAATCAATTATATGTTGTTTTTTATTATATTATATGTTAGTTCATAAGCCAAATAACATAGTTTGAAGAAAACAATAAATTTTAATGTTTTAAAATAATGTAATTAGCTTTCTTATAATTCTCCAAAAAAAGTCATTATAATTAGAACTGGAGGGAGTATTGATATTGTTATTAATTCTTAAAACTTATGCCCTAAAAATTATACCCATGGTTGTTGGTTTTTGGGGATATGAAGTTATGAAAAGGGATTATTAAATCATTAATTTAAATTATCATACTATGAAATCTATATACAGATATTATTATTAACCCCTGAAACTTGTGATCTAAAAATTATACCAAGATAAGAAGTTGTGAAGAAGAATGATGAAGTCATTAATTTAAATTCTCATGTTGGTAATTTATATGTTAATATTGTTATTGACTCATGAAACATGTGTCTTAAAATGAAGAAAGATATATAAGTAAATTTATTACGTTTCATTATTTCAAATTTGACATGAGATTTTATAAATTGGATATACTTATTTATCTTGTACATATTTTAATAGAATTTTTATGGGATTTTCCCTTTGTTAAGCCAGCAAATAATGATAAGGTTGAAGCAAGCACAACTACATGACATTATAATTAGGCTTAAATATACCTTTAGTCTTTTAAGTTTCCATGAGGTATTGTATCCATTATAGTAGTGTGTTCCCTCTCCTCCTGTGAGAGTCTTCTTCCTCTCCTTTTTGTGAGAGCTTGTGAGGGCCCTTGTAAGCCATCTCAGTCGGTGTTATTCAAACAACATCTTTTCCTATCTCTATTATTTTTCTTCTCATCCGTCTTCTCATCTTTTCTCTTTTGTCTCAGTTCTTTTTCTTTTGTGAGGGTGTGTGTCGGTGGTACTTGGGGTTTTTGGTGGTATGGAGGTTAGACAAGGCAACGACACTAAGAAACCAAAGGAGGTTATTTTACAGTTGGATCGTCAAACGAAGAGGAAGGGAGGTGCTTTGGTTGGTAGGATCCTTACTAATAAAACTCTCAATATCCCTACAGTTGTTACTATAATCAAGAAAGGGTGGCAATTGGATGAGGGATTAAAGATTCACGAGTTTGACTAAGGTAAATTGATTTTTCTTTTTCGATTTGATAAGGAGAAGGATTACAGCTGAGTGTTGAAAGGTCGTCCATAGTCTATTCAAGGTCATCTCCTAAATTTACAAATTTGGGAGGGTTTCATGGTTCTTAAAGATGTAGATTTTTTGACAACTCCTTTATAGGTTCAATTTCATGGGCTACCTTTGGTGGCTTTTGATGATTCTAATGTCAAAACATTGGGGATGCAGTAGGTGAATCTATTATGCATGAGAAACCTCAGATTGATGGACGATTGGTTCGTAGTTTTATACATGCTTGATTATTGTTGCAATTGGATGAACCTTTAGTTATAGGCTATTGGGTTCCGTGTAAGGAGAAGGGCCTTGCCTAGATAACAGTTTGATATGAATGTCTTCAAAACTTCTGTTACAGGTGTGGCCGTATTGGACATGATTCAAGAGGGTGTAGGTGTATTATTGAGCAAGAGGAAGAAGCAACTTTAGAGTTTTCTTTTGGTAATTGGATGAGTGCTCCTTCCATCCGAACTTATGAACATATTCTGGAAGTTTGTAAGGAGGGTTGGTCTGAGGGTCTGTTCAGAGATCGGAGAGCTCTGTCGTTTCAAACTAGCCAGAGCAAGCAACTGGATGGTTCAATTTCCCTTTTTAGAAAGTCTGATAATGATGGCAAAAAGAATGTGGCATAAAATCCGAAGTTAATCAAGATAACAAAGGAATGAATCATAATTCTGAGAATATTTCCCTAAATTATAGGAGAATTATTGCAGCAAATTTGGAGCCTAAAAATATTGGTGTGTCAACGCCGAAGGTACCGGTTGTGATTCTTCAAACTGGTCAAGGAAACAATACTTCTTTTGACATGGATGGAGGTGGCCCTCCTTTGAAGAGTGTATAGGAAAACTTGGAAGATATGGGCCCGATTGCTAGTTTAGCCCAATACTCACCGTCGTTGTCTGGTTTGGAGATGTCAGTGAACTCTGAAGCTAATATGACTTATAGCATGGAATTTCCAAGTGATGATGAACCCAATTCTAAGGCTCATGTTTCCCTTAGTGGGTTGTCCCTTGTTTCAATAATTACTTTAAAGTTGGCTGGTATACAGATTAAGAGACCTTTAGAGGGCGATCCAGAACCAGAAATTATGAAGAGATGTAAGAAGTTAATTTTTGAACAACTAGAAAATCCTTTGAGTTAGAATCGAGTGGTAGTTCTACTACAAGGGGTTGAAGGAAAAGTTTCAGAATCGAGTGGTAGTTTTGCCATGCTAAGGGAGCTACCAACTCTCATGCATTGATGTGGTACAATCTTCAGTGGTAATACTTTTTTAGATTATGGGTCTGTTGCTAATGGTACTCAAAATGGTATGGCATCTAACTCTTCTTCTCAAGTCGCTGGTGGTTGGATGGCACCAACCACCGATTTGCTATGAATCTCAACCTGGAATTGTCAAGGTCTTGGGGGTCCCTTGACAGTTTGATGGAAACAAAACAAAAGGCAAGAGTGTTAACCTCACAAAATCCATGTTAATTTAGCAAATTTACCTCTAATTTCTTGCTCTTTTTAGTGAATCTACACATATTAGAGGTCGCATGTGGGGGAAAAATGTGCCCATAGGATAATTAGAATAAATTGTGGTTAGTTTGGTCATAATATATAACCCTTTTTGCTTTGATAAATTTTCTTGTGTGTTAGGACTATTTTTTGGAGCCATGTGTGAAGCCTTTTTTAAGCTCAAGCCCAAGTATAAGGAGTAGAAAAGCAAGGGAAGATCATAAGAGAAGAAGAAGCAAAGTAGTTTTGAAGTGCCAAGAAAGAAGCATTTTGGCCGTGGCCAAGAATCTCAATTAAAATTCTTAGCAGCAGCTAAAAACCAAACAGAAGGTTTTTTGCCACAACAAAAAATTCTTAATTGCAGCCATAAAGCTCATTTACTGCAACTGCACATTTTGCCTCAGAATATACCAGAACTCTATAAATACTCTATTGCTCGACCAAAACACTATTCATTCAACTTCTAGGGTTTCTTGGGAGCAATTTGGAGCTTCTCTAAGCTAGGGCTTGTGGATTTTAAGGGAGAATCAAGTGAAGATTGAAGATTTGAAGAGATTCAACCTTATTTCTCTTGGTTTTCTCTATTTCCCTTCCTTCTGTTATGTATTTTGCTTATATGGCTGTAATGTTTGACAGATTTTATGGCTATTCTCTAAACATGAGTAGCTAGGTAGCCATTCTAGGATTATTTTGACCCTTTGTATAGAGTAATTCTTGAAACTCCTCTCTTTTGGTAATCAATGATATATGTGTTGATTTTAACCTACTCTTAAAGCTTCTAAGTGCTTGGCCTCCATTTAGAGTGATTTGTTCACTTAAGTTTGACTTGAGAAAGTTAACCTAAGTGTAAAACTTGGTTAAAATCATACTTAACTTAAAGTTTCCTTGATGAATGGATGGTTTGCTAGTAAAATTGAGATATATTTACTAGCCTTACATTGTCACATTAGGGTTGAAGCTTAATGTTAATTTTCACTAATTGTATCAAGAGATTGTGCATTTAATGAAGATAGAAACTTGACTTTGAACTTGAGAGAGCTTGGTCAAGTGCTTTTGAACCCTAGACTAACATATTTTGTCAATTGCATTGCCAATAGAGAGGAGGTTATTCACATTTTATGAAATGTAAAGGGGAAAAATAATCCGAGGACCCATTTGATCTTGGAAGTTAAGAGAATCAATTGTTTTTATAACTTCTAGTTTTATAATTAGTTTTCAAAATTTATCATACCAAACCAAACCTTTGTTTTAGCTCAACTTAATTAAATTCACTAGCCTATTGTTTGATCACTTTGTTGACAAATCTCCATGGGAACGATCTTTACTCACTACTTTATTACTTGATGCAACTCATGCAATTGTTATGCGAGCACATGTTCCCAATTTTGAGTTACATGAGACTTCTTCCTTTGACACACCTACACACAATAATTACAACAATCCCAAGATGTGTCAAAGGAAGCTCGCAGCCCCATTAGTTGAGTTACACACATGGATATAACCATTGTATCTTGTGGTCCTTTGAACTTAAAACCAAACCTAGACTGATAACACTTAGTACACATAAATGTTGATGGTTATATGAACTTAAAACCAACATTTCTTAAGCGTGTACTAGAGGCATTAAGAGTCAGATTATACCTCTACATTTTCCTCTACTCTAAAGATTTCACCACAATCTCATAGGAGCAGCCCCACTCCTCATTCGTATAGGTGGTTTCATGAAATGTACCTGCAATGAGTACATCATCTTGTAAGATTATGAAATCATTAAGAGCTCTTGCTCAGCCTCACCAAAATGCATCTAGCACTTTCCATGCCATAGGAAGGGACTAATTATTTTTTGGTACTAAAAGAACTAACAAATGACTTGTTCGTACCCATTGAACATCCTTTATGGAATCACCAATTACAAAGGTTGGGTTGTCATCACTATTAATTTCAAATTGGTTTTAGTCTCATTCTCCTCGACTAATTTAATTATTCTCTGGGTTTTGTTAACGGATCCGTATGTCAACTGTTTAACCTCACAAAATCAAATGAGATAACTCCACAATTATTAAGCATGCTTATTCATAATATATCTCAAACCATTTTCACTTGCACCATTGTTCTTTCCACAATGGTTATTGCTATATATTTAGCAATCACAACCCATCGACATTAAGTGTCGGATATACTATACATTAAAATACTTGTTAAAAAGTTTCAACAACTTAGCCTTCATTTGTAGCTATCTTCATAGTAACAAACTCTAACTTTTTCACAATATTGTAATTTTAGCTACTAGTGGATTTTCTTATATAAAACTAAAATTCAGTTAACATCTATATATCTCATATAATAGGAATCCACCAATTCACCATATATGATACCAATATTTATGATATCCCTTAAAAATTTCACTCTTCCCATAAGAATTAATATATTCCAATTCTCCATATAGCATATACAAGCCATATCTCAAAAGGATTATCACATTTGAATGCAACAAATTTTCAACAATTTGTATATACCCAAATTGAGCTATAATTGGTTTCAAAAACTGTGTTAGAATTATATGGAATATTCACAATGGTTCTCAAGAAACCAAACTCCATAAACTTTTCTCAATATTACATAACAATAACTATTCCTTTATGATTTCAACACCCAAAATCACATTTGCTTCATACATGCTTTCATATTAAATTTTGAAGCCACACTATAAAACATGCTATTTGTATTAGAAAAATTCAATGTTCATAATATCCATGCATATATATGCCACTATAAATATGTACCCACAAATCATGAAGTCTAAACACATTTATCTCTAATCTAGATAAATGATTAAATTTTCATGTTACCACTGTAAGCTTATTTCACACTAAAATTTTCATAGTTCATAAACTTTTCTCTTATCAAAATTGCTCTCAATAGCTATTAGCAAAGCCTTCACTTAACTTGAAAACACAGCTTTGTATTTATCAAATGAGGCTAGAAACATTTTTGCAACTTTAAAATAAGCATATTTTACAAGGTACCCCACATATTAGGCACCCCCACACTTTCAAATACCCATCTAAATTTGAAAAATATTTTCACATTTTTAATTCTAATTAAATTAGAATCTCACACCATATTATACAACTTCAATTCTAATTATATTAGAATATTCTCAAATTTTATCATCCTATTACCATGACAACACACACACGTACACCACCAATCTAATTACCCGGTTGATATTACACCATTTTAATAGTCCTTACCAACCATTAATCATGGGCATAATGGTAATATATATTGAAACCCACAAAACATATCACACAACATTTGTACAATGGGAATTATGTAACCCACCAGAAAACCAATCAAATGTATTGTCCCACCAAAATCATAAAATCCCTTGAAAGGAATTAAATTCACTGCAGGACATGACATAAGATGACAATAGCATTTATATATTAGCCTCCAAATACAATCAACAGTTTATATGATCAGAGATCATACGTTGATAGTGATTAAGTGTATTAAAAAGAAAGTTAGAACAAGAATAATCAGTTATAATCAAAGTTAAAAAAGGCCATTAAGGAATAAAATAAAACCACCAAGGTTTTAAAATAAAAATCCTTTTTTAAATACTTTATTAACAGAAAAAATTCTACTTTTCCATGATTAAGAATATCTCTTTCGCTTATTTGGTGATTACATGTGAGAATTAGATACGCATACACACATGATATATTAAATCATCCGCATACATTAATATTTCCAACTTAATATCATCATGCCACAAATCACAATAGAAACCACACAGTATGATGTTTGGAGTATAAACCATCTTCTATTGATATATATATATATATATATATATATATAAGGAGTTTCTCTATATATCTAACACGAATCACAACATTGCATAATAAGGCCCATAAGATAACTCATAACTTACCAATCCATGGATTTTGAGACACATACCTTGTTCTCTCTTAAAAATCCAATTCTCATATACTTTTGTCTATTATCTTACTCTGAGCATATAACACTGCCCCATAACCCTTGTTTTATAAATATCATCAAACCATTGCCTCAACACATGCGGGACAAATCTCATGCTCAGATACTCATGAGTTAAGACTCAATTCTCATGTCATCCCCGGCCTAAACAATTGTCAGAGGCTTGTGCTAAGCTGAGTTTATAACCCATGTTATCTTATTAATATTGTCACTGAAATAATATATAATTCACCAAGAAATACCACCTTGTCATTCATCAATTGATAAACAATTTATGTATTGCAACCCAATACGAACATATAAGGAAATAAAATGTAGGCAAAAGCACAGTGAAAGACTTGGCCATTATTAAAGTAAAAATTGATTACCCAATCATGCCAGATAAAAAAAACGACATCAACACTGCCAATTGCTGCCATCATAGTAAAATCCAAAACCGTTGATATAGGAGGGGTTAGACACCTTAAAGAAATCAACAGTAAATCCTTTTATTGTAAATCAATGACTGAAACCTCTTTCATGATGTACAATAAACAAATGCTAAATTATTTAATATTTAAAGTTGATCAATGGTGCCAAAGATATGATCCTGTTACTTTTTTTGAAAAAAAAAAAAAGGAAGACCAAAAAACTAGAACAAAATTAATTCAACCATATGTGGTGGGGAACACCATAATATCCATGATAAAATATCTTCTAACCAGGACAATAATTTCATATCATTTAAATTTAGGTTTTTCTAAATAATAAAATTTTAAACAGGTACTTTAAGTTTTAACCAATTTTTTTTATAGTTAGTGGAATGCCCAATTTTAGGTTCTTTAAATTTGAATATGGTAAATTTGAATTAATTTTTTATTACTAAATTCTAGAAAAAGCCTAAAATCCTTATATGAAGATGGCAATTAATTTAGTAAAGCTTCCCTACTTCACCAAAATCCTGATCTGAATTTTCTCTAACTCATGCTTAAGTGCCATGATATATACGTACATGGCGTTGTAAAAAACAAATAAACCTCATATTCTAAATGTAGGTCCCAAGCTCGAAGTGGAAATTGCACTATAAACTGCCAGCACTTCAAACTATTGGTCCTACATTTACCGTTGGTGGTTGTGTAATGTTATTTTATTTTATCATAATATATAACTATAAACTTTTGAAATTGAATGCTTTCATCTTGATTGGACAAGCTCCCCGTGCCAGCAAACTAGACAAATATTGAAATTTAAGATTTTCTATTGGTAAAGTTAGAGCTTCTATATATGTCATATGTGTGTGTTATTTAATTTGTATGTGGCAAACCCCTCTTTTAATTTTACATTTATCAAAGTATTGAAACGCACTATATACATGAGCAAGAAGTAGCATAGCATATTGATATTAAGTGTTTGTTTGCATTCCATGCGCCCTACATAGAGTCTAGAAATATTTACAAATTCAATACAAAAATTTGCCAAAATGAAATTACATATAACTTCTAACAACCCTTATAGAGACATGTTTCACTCACCTCGAGAAACTGCTTTCCTTTTTGAACCACTAGCTTCTACTGGGTTAATTTATATAAAAATGATATGAGATGAGATTTGGTTGAATCCCAATAGTAACAACAATCTATCATACAAAATGCGATAAATAAATATGTAAACCACATTAAAAATGAATAACAATCACATGCTCCTGTTTGATCAGGAAATTTATATTCAAAGGAAATGTGCACATCTATGCAAGGCCAACTGCTACTGGAACCCTTACTTAGTTCGTACCATAGTCCATCATATCGTGGTTTACAAACGGAAATGAGCACATGTATTCAAGGTCAACCGCAACTAAAGCCCCTACTTGTTCCATACCACAGTCCATTGTGGTATTGGGTCATCATAACATTGTAATTCAGAGTACCCGCAAGCATCATGAACATATGTATTGCATAAAGGGCATACAAGAGCATATATAATTCCACATAAAGCATGAAAGAAAGTGCTACTACCTTAGATCTCTAGTTTTTTTGCGTTTGGTTGACTCTTACGCCGCTTGTTGACTTGTAATTCTAAAATTCCAAAATTCATGGAAACTGTGTCACTATTAACCCATAAACCTTCCAATGTTATTACATTGATAAGCCAGTGCAAAACTGGAGAATTACTAAGTTGCCTTCTCGTACCCAGTCCAAATCTCTTACACTTGGTCTAACCGTACTTTTATAAAATTTATACATCAGGTCAATCTCACAGAATTTCACATCTAGAATCCATTTTTGACTTTAGATTAGGCAAATTCAATGTCAAATTACTAGAATACATTTGGCAATCCCAATTAAGGTTTTTAAGGCCTATTTTTGCCTTTTTACATTCTAGAGCTTTTCAAAATTTAGGGCCAATATAAACCCCCTTAATTTTCCCTTCTAAATGCAATGAAACCATTAGAATTTTCAAATTCCATCTCTATCCCCCATTTTCTCTGTTTGGGCAAAATATACCCTTTAATATCCAAAAATGTGATTTTTTTCTGAAATCAACTGATTAAACTCGCTTATTTTGCCTTCCAATCATCCATCTAACCATTTAAGCATTATTTACACCTAATTTAAAGGGATTTAGGAAGAATAACAGCTAGGGCTCATCATTTCCCAAATCAAAAATTCAATTCAAAATATCCACATATTCAATCCACAAACAGTCATAGTAGTCTTAAGCCAATAGAATCTAAGTTTTGAAAGTTACCTTTGAGTTTCTTTACTTTTTCTCTCTAGAATAAATATGGTATCTCTCTTCTTCCTCTGATTTTATGTTCAAAACCACAAATTAATCGGGGGGAAATGATCAAAAGTGGTCCTAAGTACCGAAAACTATAAGAAAACGATGTTTTACGGTTACTTACCTCAAGATTTGGATCTTGGAGTGATTGCTGCCTCTCTCCCTCTTTTCCTCTAGTTCCAGGTCGAAATTAGAGTCAAGGGAAGGTTGAAGACGAGTTAAAAACCAGATTGGGGTGAAATGACCATTTTGCCCTTCCATTTATGAAATTCAGATTTCTAGACAGAATTTTCACCCAAATTTGAAAATTCATAATTAATTGTACACATATCCAATTGAAGCAATTCAAAAGCTCAAATGTCTCTTATCAAGACTAGTTTTAGGAAAAAATAATTTCCTTGCTTAGTTGTAATCATAAAATCCCCAAAAAATTTACTTTTGAACACTACTCCAAAACTGGAGAATTTCACTATGTCAACTTCAAAAATTCATATCTCTCAATATATAAATCCAATTGATTTGTTTAAGCTATCAATTTAAAGCTTAGGATACCTACTTTGATCTTGTAAAATTTAATGATCTTTGGATATCATTTGGTTATCCAAAACCTTACAAAAACATGACTACCTCCACAACACTTTTGTGGAATTTTTCCCAAAATTCTATATTTATGGATATAATTATTTACTACATTTCCATGTAGGAATTTTGAGATGTTACAGTATGATTTAGATATTTTTCTTCACTTCCTTTTAAATATTTAATAAAATTTTACGTATATTTCTCCCTAAATGCAGTATGCATTCGTTTAAATTGTGTTTCAAATATCTAGATTTGTTTCATTGTACCTGTGATTTTATTCATTGTGATTTTAATAGATAGAAGTTATGAGTTAATTACCAAAGGCTTTGATATATATGGAGCCAGAAGAGACGTAGAGCGGGGAAAACTGTATTATTGATAATATGATCGTACACGTTGCAATTATTTATATAGCAAACTATAATTTAATATTGGGTAAATATGCAATTTTAACAATAAAGTTTGTTGTTAAGAGCATCTGGCACCCTAAAATCTCAATTGTGCTTAAATACACATAAACTTTAAAAAGTAGAACAATTTTAACACTGCCATTGAGTTTGAGATAGTGCTCGTGTTCACCGTTCACTTACTGTCAGTTTAACAGGTCACAAGTAGCATAAAAGACTTATCGTTTCCACGTAGACTATGGTAAAAAATGGTTAATTAACACAATTGTGCTTTTAATTAGGTTGGGGAAGAACATTTGAAATTGTTTATCTTTAAAAAAAACAAAATTGGTTCTCAAAAATGCAATTGAAATAAGCAAACTATAGTTGATTCTACTTCAATGATTAAATGAAGTCTAGGACTATTTATCACCTTTGTATTTCCTACAACTAGATTAATTCCCTCTCAATTAACATTTCAATGTTTATGTGTATTAGTCTAACGTTCAAAAGCATTAAATTTAGCTCTCTCAAGTCAAAACCAAATTTCTCTCTTCTTGCACAATCTCTTGCTACAATTAATGAAGAGCAAGTTTAAGAAACAACTTTAATGTGACCACGCAAGGTTAGCAAGCATATCTCTATTTTACCAACAAACCATCCGTTTATCATGAAAAATTCAAGTCAAGCATAATTTTAACCAAATTCTACACCTAGATTAGCTTTCTCAAGTCAAACCTAGGTGAACAAATCAAGCTAAATGGTGGCCAATCATTTAGAAGCAT
>JBAGKO010006757.1:0-11839 GCA_037177275.1 Acacia concinna | reverse complement strand
CACCATTCTAATAATTGGTAAAGACCTATAGTCATTAATCCAATAGTTGAAGCTCTCACTAATGTTATTATCGACCAACCAAGAACAACATCTAGTGCAAAAATAGGCTCTAACCTAACCTATTACAGGATACATTACAACTGCTTGTGCTGCTTCTTGTTGGAACTCTCCTATTGCTTTGAGGTTGTCTAAAAATTTCTCTTCAAAAGTGCTCCAAGCACAAGAAAAAAATTTCTTCTTCAACTCTCCTCCCCTCCACCTCTTGCTTTAATTAGCATAGATGTGCCTAGCACACAATCTATGCTCTGCATATGGAAGCACCGCGTCAATAGCCAAATGTAAGCCCTACACAAGAAGTACACATACATTACTAACACATTCAGGAATGCTTATGAGTTGATCTGGAGAAAATAATACAATCCTTTTGCATATATGACATTATCATGACACGTTCTCCATTATCGAGATCAAGCAATTTTTTTACCCAGCTAATAAACCATCTCCAGTTCACTGTATTCTCCTTTTGTGTTGCAACAAATGCTATGGGAAAGAGAGAGTCATCGGCGTCTATGCCAGTAGCTATAAGCATAATGCCTCTTGAGTTGCCTTTGAGAAATGTACCATCAAAGCCAATAATTAGCCTGCATCCAGCCTTCCAACCAGTCTTTCGGGATAAAAAAAAGAGACCAAACATTGGCAAATGGAAGAGGATGACATAAATGACTTCAATGACAAGAATTAATCTAGCAAATACAAGCACTAGACATTAATCAGTAATAATGATGATGGCCTTAATTAATCCAACAAATACAAGCACTAGACATTAATCGGTAATAATGATGATGGCCTTAATTAATCTAACAAATACAAGCACTAGACATTAATCAGTAATAATGATGATGGACTTAATTAATCCAGCATATGCAAGCACTACACAATAATCAATAATAATGATGATGGCCTTAATTAATCCAACAAATACAAGCACTACACATTAATGAGTTATAATGATGATGGCCTTAATTAATCCAGCAAATACAAGCACTACACATTAATCAATATTTGATACAATAGCAAGAGTGCAATTCATAATGGTCTAGTTCTCTTGGTGGTCTTAATTAATCCAGGAAATACAAGCAAATTGTATAAAAATTCATGTTCTCTTTGCATACTTGTTTGGATGGGTGTCTCTTATGGCCTAATTGTTTTGACAAGAGACATTATAGCAAAAACCAACAACTCATAATGGAGAACACAGACAATAGCATATGAGACCAGAGACAACATAAATCAACAACAATTAGTTAGGTGCATTTCAGGTTTCTAGCATATGGCAACTAGCAATACCAATAATTGAAATCAATGAAACCTATATAGCACGTGAGAACACAAAAATCAATAGCAATTGGTGAGGTAAATTTCATGTTATTGTGTAATGGAAAAGCCTTTAACTAGATATACATTGATGAGAAATCAGAAATAATTAAAACATATTTTTTTCCATATATGATTGACTGCATTAACTAGAAATCAATAGCGATTGATGAGGTAAGTTTCAATGAAACCTATATAGCACGTGAAAACACAGAAATAATTAAAACATATGCTTTTCCATATATGATTGACTGCATTAAAAAATCTGTTTGCATAAAAAGCTGATATACATATTCAAAGTACATAGAGATATACATTGTGTCCACCAAAATAAATTAACACATTATACTGATGCATTCAAATAAAATAAGAAGATTGAACATGTATACCTTTGCTGCATTATAGCAAACATACATCTAGCTGAAAACCCTCCTTCCTTGTTTAAGTGCATCCTTACTTATCTCCACGAAAATATCTGACCCAGGATTAGAATTCCTCAATTCATTACAATACACTTCAAGATTATTAAACTCATCTACATAAGACCCTTCCATGTTCTTCATTTGTTTAGCTCTCTTACACTTCCATTTGCTCACATAAAGCTTGAACTCGTCAGCCATGTCCTTTTTCCTATCTGCAACCTTGTTGCTTGGTCTCTCTTGCACCTTCTTCCTAAAATGAAAGGCTAGCCACTGCACCATTTCTCTTGAGTTCTTGAACACTCTACTACAACTATGTTCATTGTCAAAGGTTTTAGGTTTTGATAACAAGACATGGGTTGGAACCTTGTTTTGACGCAAACAGGATAAAAGGGCACCACTTATCACATTTTGCCTTAACTCTATTGGGCTCACTTGTCGTCAACTTTACATTTACTCTATAATTTACTGCACATGTATTAATTGTAGCCACCAAATCTGACTTTTTTGCAAAAGACTGACGTACCATAAAAAAAGGTCTTTCCTTCTTCTTCCAACAACATTCCACTATAAGGCCCATCACTACTACCCAAGCTCAAGTCATTACCCAAACCTACTTCTTCACCATCATTGTTAGCATCACCATCATCTACCAATTCATTGTTCCCCTTTTTCCTTACACCTAACTTATCATCCCTATCACCTTCCTTACTATTAGTTCCATTGCTCTCAAATTCACTATCACATCCTTCCTCTTCACCTTCATATTCATCTATTAAATCATTCTCCCCATCGTCATGACCAACTCAAGTTAGTTGGACATCAACACTTTGCTTAGACCATTGCTCAGTTTCATTCTTATGGTTATCATTCAAAATAAAAGCATTGTTAACCTCATAACAGAATATTGGATCACTATCTCTACTTTCTTCAATTCCCCTTTTAAGCCTATCAAAGTATTGTACAAAAGCACCTAAATCCCATTCATTATCTGACTCCACATTAGCATCACTCTTAGGACCACCACCACACTTACAATTCAACCCCACTATCCTAAATAAAGTAACATAAACAATGTTTATTTGTGAACTACAAACAAATTAATAGTGAAAAAACCATTGTCACTATACAGTAAAGTTACATATAACTTTATGTCCGACAACTCCACCAATCTCAAAAACAAACCATACTTGTATAAATGACACACTCTCTCTTCAGATATCTACAATATTGTCCAATCTCGAGCCGTACTAGCTTCATATATCACATGTGAGCTCTACGACTTTTCCCACCTCAACACATCACTTTCTTAGAGAAGATTCTTTCACCATTGATCTCTTTGTACGTTTTCAACTAGGGTTTTATCACTACCTTCTATTTTTGTCACCAATTCTTCTCTGCCATTGATTTCCTTTAATGCATTCATTTTATTTTCACCTCGTCATCACCCCATGCCACCTTGCAAACCATCACCCAACCATTTGTCATTCTCGGTCGCCAACACATTATTTTAATAGAGACAGTTAGGGTTCCGTTTGGGAAGGGCTGATGTGCCCCAATTTGTAACTTCTAGGGCAATTTTGCCCCAGGCAAAACTTCTAAGGCAAAATTACCCCTCTGACTATACTTCCATGGCATATTTGCCATTCACCCTATATATATATATTAATATAAACTTGTGGGCCCCACTGATGCATTTGAAATATAAGGGCTCATGTGCCCTTTACTTTTCATTTGTTGTTGTTTTTTTCTCAATTATTGTTATTTTCATTTCTCTCCCTCTCTCCTTTTTTTTTTGGTTTTAATTACTCCTTCTTCTAGTTTTATACTATCATATGATATAGATTTTTTCCTTTCAATTCTATTTGAGAAACTTATATATATTTCAATTAAATGCACAATAAATGGTACTTCATTACTCTTATGAAAATCCCCTTAAATTGAAAATTAAGATGTTACACTAGAGTATTTAGAGGTGAAATTTTGCCCCTAATATAATTTTATTGGTTCAATTTCTCCCTCAAATTTAATTTTTTTCCTTTAAAAAGAAAATCAAATACTCCCTGTCCAATGCATGGGTTGCATTTCCCCTATGAAAATCAACTGACCTAAATACAAAAAAGAAAAACTTGATCCATTTCGTTAAGTTGGCATCATTTAATAACATGTATGTAAACAACTAATCAATAAAACCAAATAATAATTTAAATTTAGTACAAGTTAAAGAAAATTAAAATAAATATTATTGTTCAAAAAAATTTTGAAAAGACAATCCTATAATTATATTGGAGCATAAAGGCTAATAATTTGAAATTTTAAGTTAAACTAACACATGATATTTATTGCTTTCATATGAGTATTCTTCATGCTACTTAAGATAAACAACATCCAGAAAATAAAACAATCATTTAAAAAACATGTTTTGTGTAAAAGTACCATGTGTACTCACCAATAATGCAATAACTGAATTTCCTCTACACTGTAATTTGACTCTTAGAACTATCGACTGACAAAGATGATACACTCTGGCCAAAAAAAAAGAACTTTACGCAGGAGATGTACATAACCTTACCCTGTAAGACTTGAGGCTGACTTTGATCACACTTCAACAACCTTTCTGTTTTGGGAATGAAATTTGAAAACTACATTACTAACAGAATAATAATTACATCCAACAATTTAACCATCTATCCTCCTTCATCAGATTACGTAGTAACTAATTTTACTAGCTCCCCTTTTTGGATAGTAGCTAGGAAAAATAAATATCCAATGAATAAAGATTAAATATAAATTGTATAATATATATCCAATAAGATATAGCGAAATACTTGAATGCCTCTAGCCATTGCTAATTGTTGATCAAGAAATCAAATCACTGAACGAATGAAGCACTATAAACAAACATGAGTCAGAAGAACAAGATGATAGGACTCTTCTGACTGACTGTACGGTGCAGTAATGGAGATTGTGAGATAGCCATGACTAGTAAGGGAATCTCAAAAGACAGTTAGGGTTTCACTCTCTAACGCTCTATGTCTTGGTCGTGAACTTTTATGCATATATTTTTCACTATCAGAAAATCACATCAATAACCAAAATAAAACCCTAATCTCACTGGGCCTTTTTAATTGACTAATGGACCACACTCTAAATATTTTCATTATCCTAATTAATAACTATCTAATAATAATAATAATTAACATATCTAACATTCTACCAGTTGGCCCATAACTATATGTCTCAAGATCAACTAAGGATATATTGCAAGATTTATAGCAATAAGTCTTCTTAAGTAGAGTTGTATTACATGCAACACCCTTACTTAATGGGTACAACTTTAATGAATAAACGATCATGTTTATTTGGTTCCAAACATAATGTTCATTAATCTCATCAACAGATTGTATATAAATAGTGATCGAGATAACAAACCATAAATCAATTTCATTGCATACCTCATCAAGAATATTGGAGGTTTGATCCCCATCTGAGGGACATGTAATATAAACTCGTTCAATTTCAATCCCTTAGTCAAAAGATCAGCTAGCATGTCCTTTGTGTTGTGTAACAACCAACATTTGGCCATATTTGAGTCTCTCTTTTAAACTTTGGAATTTTAGTTCGACCCATCTACTTTGACTTCCACTACTTTTACTATTTGTGATAGCCACCACAGCTGTGTTATCACAATACTTCTTCATTGGCGTAGAGATTAAATCCACAATCTTAAGCCATGCAATGAAGTTCCTTATCTAGGTGGCTTGTGAACTTGCCTCGAAACAAGCAATGTACTCAGCATTATAGGTAGATGGAGTTGTTAATATCTGTTTGGCACTTTTCCAAGATATAGCTCCATCTGCCATTAGGAAGATGTAACCAGTAGTACACTTATTTATGTCTTTGCATCCTCCTAAATCAAAGTCTGAGTAACCAATCACTTCTAAGTTGTTTGTCTTTTGTATGTGAGTATATAGTGTTTAGTGCCTTATAGGTATCTAAACACCTTGTTTGCAGTAGTCTAATGTGTTTCTCCTAGATCACTTTGGTACCTACGCAGCATACCAACAACGAAAGCTATGTCAGCTTTTGTGCAAACTTGTGCATACATCATGCTTCTTACTGTTGATGCATATGACACTTTTTCCATTTGTTTCCTTTGAAGTTCATTCTTGGGACATTGATCTAGACTGAATATGTCTTCTTTTTCTAGACAAGCCATATTAGATGAACAATTTTGCATCCTAAATCATTCCAGAACCTTGTTGATATAAGTTTATTGTGACAATCCTAGAATGCCTTGAGTTCTATCCCTATGGATCTTAATGCCAATAACATAGGATGCGTCACCATATCCTTCATATCAAAGCTCTTGCACAAAAACTGTTTTACTTCACGTAGTAGTCCTAGATAATTGGTTGCAAACAATATATTGTCGACATACAGAATAAGAAAAATGATCTTGCTCCCACTAAACTTGTGATATATGCATTCATCCATGAAGTTCTCATTGAAACCAAATGTTGTGATTACCTCATGAAATTTCAAATACCACTGTTGTGAGGCTTGTTTCAAGCCATATATCGATTTCTTTAACTTGAATACCAAACCTTCTTTGTCCTTTGCAACAAAACCCTTAGGTTGTTTCATGTAGACTTTTTCCTCAAGAACTCCATTGAAGAAAGCAGTCTTCACATCCATTTGGTGCAACTGCAAGTCAAAGTATGCAAATGATGCCATGATTATGCGGAAAGAACCTTTAATTGATATAGGAGAAAATGTTTCTCTATGGTCGATTCCTTCCACTTGTGTCGAGCCTTTAGCAACCAACCTAGCCTTGTATCTTTTAATGTTACCTTGTGAATCCTTTTTGGTTTTATAAACCCATTTATAGTCAATGGCCCTAGATCCACTAGGTAACTCCACAAGATCCCATACTTTGTTGTTTTCCATGGAATTCATTTCCTCTATCATAGCATTATGCCACAATTTAGAGTCTTCACCCTTCATAGACTGATCAAACCTTAATAGATCATTATTTGTGCTAATGTCAGAGTCATTCTTAACAGTGTGCACTACATAGTCACTAGGTAATATTAGTCTCCTTTTTCTGCTTGACCTTTTTAGTTCAACCTCTTGAGTTGGATCAAGTGCCTCATTAGGGGTTTCTTCCACCATGACTTGTCTTTATTCTATATGATTGAGAGGTGGATAGATCTGTATGAATCCCTCTCTACGTAAGTCAGGAGTCACATCCATATGATCATAATTTGATTGATCACTCCTATTGATCACATCATTCTCAAGAAAGATATCATTCCTAGATTTTATAAAGCATTTAGAAGGTGGAGGACAATAGAACCTATAACCTTTTGACATATTTGGATAGCCTACAAAGTAAGTTCTAATGGTTATAAGATCTAGGTTTTTTTCTTGTAGATTATACACTCTTACTTCTGTAGGGTAGCCCCATACCTTAAGGTGTTTTAAATTGGGTTTCCAACCTTTCCATATTTCAAAGTGTTTTTGACACTGCCTTTGATGGAACCTTTTTCAATAAATACACAGCTGTCTTGAGTACTTCTTTCCATAAGGAAGAAAGTAGTTTGGAGCTACTTGTCATGCTCCTAACCATATCCAATAAGGTCACATTCCTTCTTTCTGCTACATCATTCATATCAGGTGAGCCAAACATTGTAAGTTGTGCAACAATACCATGCTCATGAAGGAAATCTGCAAAAGGATGTGGTGCCTGTCCTTCATTAGTATACTTAGAGTAGTACTCACCATCTCTATCAGATCTCATGATTTTGATTGGTTTCCCAACCTGTTTCTCTACCTCTGCTTTATATTCCTTAGAGGCATCGAGTGCCTTACTTTTATTATTAAGCAAGTAGATGTACGTATATCATGAGCAATCATCAATAAAAGTGATAAAATACTTTTGACCATGTGTAGATAAATCAAGACAATATATATCAGTATGTATAATTTCAAGTAGCTCGAAGTTTCTTTTAGCTCCCTTATATGACTTGTTGGTCTGCTTTCCCTTATGTAGTCCACACAGGTACCAAATCCTGAATAGTCTAAAGGTGGAAGGATTTCATCTTTAGTCAACCTCTTGATCCTGTCTAAAAATATATGACCCAATCTCTTATGCCACAAACATATTGAATTCTCATCAATGATACTTCAACTAATACCATGCACAACAAAAAATACTATAGGGGTTCAGGAATAATTTTAAACAAATCATCAACTATGACTACTCTTGCAATTAGAACATAGTCTTTATTGAAATACATCAAATCCTTTTGCAAACAAATACCATAATTCAAAGGAACAAGTTTAGAAATTGAAGTCAAATTCCTTTTATAACAAGGAATGTAAAAACAATTAAAAAGATATAGCACAATTTTATTTGGAAAACAATTCTAAAAGTTCCAATTGCTTTGATCGGATCTCCTTTCCTACTTCTTGAAAGGACTTGTGCTTCATTGGGAAGTAGAGCCATAGTTCTTAGAAGCCCCTACATGGTAATAGAAATGTGGATCATTGAACCAGTATCAATCCACCAAGTATCATTACTAACACTAATATGATGAGCTTCTTGAGCTAAAATTGAAGTATAGGTACCTTTACTTTCTAGCCATGCCTTTCTCTTGTGGCACTCATTCTTCATGTGCCCCTTCTTCTTGTAGAAAAAGCAAATGACTTCAGTTTTCTTGATAGATGGTACAACATCAATCTTTCTCCTCTTCTTCCTCTTCTTTTCCTTATTGCCATTGACATTATTCCTATTGGAACTATTAGCTAAATGAGCTACCCTTGGTGCTTCACTTTCACTCATTTGCAACCTTATTTCCTCCTACACACACATGGACATCAGCTCATCAATTGTCCATTTCTCCCTTTGTGTGTTGTAGGAGACTTTAAAGGCATCAAATGAGGAAGGAAGGGAGTTCTATTGCCTGATTCCTCCTGTGCTTGTTAGCTTTATTAGACATATCTTTGACATGATAAAACCACCCATTTGTTTGTTAGTTGGCTTGAATTGCTTGTTAATAACTTCAAGCATCTCCTCAGTAGTTTCACATTTAGGAATTCCTCTCCTAATGCTTTTGTGGATCCTAGTTTTGATGTAGGACATGCACATGCAATTATATTTCTCCTAGTGCTCTTGTTGGTCAATCTCTCAAGTAGTTGACTTATCAGTAGGCTTGACAGATCTAGGTTTCACCAAAATAAAATGCATGTGCATTAAGTCAATTTGAAAAGCAATGTCCTTTCTCCAGTCAAGGAAGTTGGTACATCCAATATAATCTTAGCATTGGAGTCAGTGGCAATGTTAGAGAAAGTAGTTATCGTAAGTTGAGATTCAGGCTAGCTCACAAGATAACTAAAGAATAAGAAACATTCACAAATATTGTGCCTTAAATATATGTTATGCATAAATGTAAATATGTAATAAATATATAAATGCGTATCACTAAATTCAACCTACGGGCAATGAACCTAGCATAGCTTGCATTTACGTCGAATTGGTGAGCCTAAAGTGTACAATTCATATTTCCTAATACTTGTGGGCAACTTAGAAAATATAATACCACTCTATCCTACCCTAATTAAATATTTAATTATAAATGTCTACCTATGGGCAAAGATCAATTATGATTCTATATTTAATTACAATTGATATTTTTTAAGTTCCATAATGTGATTATGTTGCATGCAAAAACAAAAAGATGTTGTGGCTATTCCTTAATAAAAGAGGGCATGCTAATCACAAAATATCTATTTAAGTGCATTAAAACCAATTATGCATGTCTTAATGAAGAAATAAATTAATTAATTTTAAACAGGAAGGTGAAAAATAATTAATTAAAGCTCTCCCACTATTTTATGTATCCAAAAATTGTTTAAAGATTAACATTGGCATTTATCAATGAAAAAATAAATTTTGTAAGCTTGAATGGTCAAATAATTATCTAAATTAAGTTTTCAAATTTTAGACAATTAAATAACTCATAAAATACGTTTTGGAAATATTTTCCTCTTTATGAAAAATGCCAGGATTAACATTTTTCATTAATTTTAACAATTTCCAAAAGGTTATACTTGTAAAGATACAAAAACAAACTTTAATTTTGAAAAATAGTGAGAAAATCATTTGATTTTGGCCCAAAATTCATTTATGGAATAAAAATTAATTAGCCCATCATCGTTGTTCAAAATCAAGTAAAAAATGTCCAAAAAAAAACAGAGCCCAAAATCCACACATATGGCATAAAAGGTTTTTTTTTGTTAGCTGGCCTAGATTGTTTTTTGGCCCAAACGTGCATAGCAGAAAATGGTGTTTTTTATTGTTATTTTTATTGGCGGCCCAATTGCATTCAGCCTAGAAATGCACTCCTAATCTAGAAGGCTTGAGTTAAATGTGCGTTTCACTCAAGCGAAAAACGGCGTCGTGGCGAGCTGGCAGGAGGGTGCACTGATATGACACTATATTTACATGGTTTTCTTGAGTGTTTTCTAACAAATTGCAGCACTTTTACCCTTATTATGCATTGCAATTATAGCTTTTGGATTACATGGGTTCATGCATTGCATTTTGCTGTTTTAGGGGTAAAAAGGGTTAATTTACTCTCCTTATTTGTAATTGCTTATTTGGTGTTTACAAATCTCTTTGTTTTGATTTTCAGGCAATTGGAGAAGGACTTAAAAGCCCAAGATAGAGCAAGGATGGAGGTACTAGAGCTTGAAGGCCAAAGCACATGGAGAATAATGTTCTGGAGCCTGAAGTCATGACTTAGACTGGTTAGGTCGTTACCTGGGGATGTTTAATGAAGATGTGCTTTGGAATCAGAGTCAAGCCTGTAATGTTCTTCTGTGAAGTCAAGTTGCGACTTGGAGGCTTGAGGACGTGACCTGAGTGTGTGATTTGTAAGTTAGGATTTTGAAGTAGGTTTCCTGAAGAGCCTATATAAAGGGGAGTTCACCTTCATTCAAAAAAGAGCCCGGTCTTGTGAGATTTCACAGATGGTAGCCGCGAAGCCCTAAACTCTCAGTTCCCCTCCATTCCCTAACTATACCTAAAAGCCCTAGCCTCCGCCCACCCATTCCCATCACATCTATTAACCCAACCACCAAATTCCTCACCTAACCTAAGTGTCTCTAATGGATCCAAAGATCAAATGTGATTGCGGGAGATCTGAAGCCATGAGAGGCTAAATCCCTTAGCCTCTGGAAGGGCAAAGCTTGAGCTCCAAGCAAAATCAGGGGAATAGTTTTCAATCTAGATTTTATTTCTCTCTTTCTCTTGTATGATTTCCAAGATATAGGAGTTTTACGTGAATTAGAGAGAGTTTGGATTATGATTGTAATATGGTTTAGATTGATTTATGCATATGGATTGATGATGAATTTTGGTATTAATTTCTATATTAAAGTTAAAGACTTTTGTGTGTGTCAATTTATTTATCATAACTATGATTGAATTGACTGTTCATGTATTCACCCTTGGATTGTTGATTGACAATTCAAGGTTTATTCATTCATCTTTTCATGTGCACTCTAAGGGACTTAAACAATAATTTAATCGATGATTATTAGCCTTGGATCCAAGGAAGGATTTTCATTAATTAAACCGTTGGACCTAAGTGATTGTTTGGGGTTTTTCAATTAAACTTAGAGATTTCAAAAACTCCAACTATCTTTTGAGAGAGCGAGGATAGCCGAGCGACCATCATCGAGGGACTATTTCATCATATCGTTTCATCCAAAAACCACCTTTTAAAACCTAAAAATACCAAAAATATTTTTTACTTTATTTTATTTATTTATTTGTACCACTCAAAGCGTCCTTTTATTTTACCAAATTTCACTTTGTACTTTTGAAAATTAGTTTCTTGGAATTTCAATTTGCGCTGCTCGAGAAGAACGATTGGTTGCCCCTATACTATATTATTGTGGTGTGTAACACCTTAACTATAGACCTTCTTTAGGTCACTTAACGTCCTTAAACATATTTCTATTCGCGGAATTTCGTG
>JBAGKO010006746.1:0-11840 GCA_037177275.1 Acacia concinna | reverse complement strand
GGGAAGTTAGATTAACCTGGTGTAAGCGTGAGGTTAATCTAGTTGCTGATTTGGTAGCAAAGGAAGCTTTTCATGATACTGTGGGTTTTCAGTTTTTTACATCAGTATTATCGAATGTATCTGCTGCTCTTGCAGCTGATGTAGCTATGTAGTTTTTGTCGCTTTCACTTATCGAAAAAAAAAACATATTTTCTCAAAATATAGTTATTATGCACATTTCAATAAGCAGCATTGTTTGTAACTTATAAATACTCTCTTATAGGCATTTTTAACACGTCTAATTAGAACGAAGAAACATATTCAACCTTTATAGCTTTATTTTAAAATTTAATAATTTTTCACTTTTGCCCATGAGTGAGAAATGAGAAGCCCAAAATTAATAAATTAGGACTAAAATTGTACATAAACATAAGAAAATTAGTGAGATGACTTATATTGTGAAAAAAAATATACGCTTTCTTTGTATTCTATAAATAAGACCTAAGATGAACACATATATTGATATACTGTATTTTGAAACTATATATACATTGACATCTCACTTCATTTGAATTATTACAAAAATGTAAGGTATTTTCAACGTCTTAACGGAACCAAGAATTTAAACCTTAAATCTCATCTGTTTTATAATTTGACAAATTTTCAACCTAATTGACACTTAATTAATATGAATAAATGAGTAGGAACTTTCCATGGAAAAAGAAAAAAGAATGAGTAGGAACTGAAAAGTTTGAAAACAATTATGACTAGAATTGTACATAATCAAATAAACTTAAGATGATTTCGAATTCTCACTGAAAGATGTGTCTACATTTAGTATTCCATAACGCTTTAAATAAAATTGCCTTCAATACGAAAATTCCTATACGCTGGGAAAAAAAGTTAATAAGATGACTTATATTAAACATTTTAAAAAATACGCTTTGAATCTGGAGTATATATATTATTGGTATGTCGTGGACGATCCTGTTTTTTGACATTTCTAATCTCATTTGAGTTACTACAATACATAGCTGCGGTAGTTGAGGTAGCAACTGGCACAACTTGTTTTTGGCCTATTAGAGGGCCGGCCGGTTGCACCGGTGACGCATGTAAGAGTGAATTGCAGCTGTTATTTGACGAGACCGCTACTGCATTATCCACTCTGGACGATAGATCTACTACCTCAGATTGTGTCTGTCTGTAATTAGTTTTTTTTTTTTTTGAAGTCTGTCTCTCTACTCTCTTCTACCATCTATTACTCCCTTCCGTCCTAAATAAGGCATAATTTACTTTTTTTAGAGAGATTAAAAAAAAGTAAATAAGTTACTTAATTATATCATGTGTAGTCTATCATTATATTATATTTATATATGTGTGTGTATATATATTTACAAGTCATACAAAATAGTTTGAAGAAAATTATAAATTTGAATGCTTTAAAATAATTTAATTATATTTTTTAAGATTCATTAAAAAATTAATTAAGTCTTATAATTAGAACTTAAGGTAGTATTATCCAAGTCTAAAATCTTACCCTAACCCATAACTCTATATGGTTATAGTAAATGTATGTGGTTGCATATGTTTGTACTCAGGATACTTATACATCCAAATATCTTTTATATAAATTCAGAATAGTTCTGATCACTTGGTTTTGTTCTCTTTAACATGGATTTTGGTTGACGTTCCAGTCATAATGCTACCCGTTTTTCCTAATTATGGGTTATATAATGTTGGTGGATCCTTCTCTTGATTTGAAAGTTGAAATAAATCCATCAACATTAATAATATATCATACTCAGAAAAGAAATTTTTATGAAGTTTACAAATAAAGCTCAAGGTTGCTAGACTCACGAATTTAAGTAAACTCATGACAAGAATACAAACTCAGATCTAAACTCATATTGTAAACTCGTAAGAGTAAACTTTTATTAATAAATATGTGTTAAAAGTATATAATAATATAATAAAAATATAAAAAATGAATAATAATTTAATTTTTATATATTTTAAATATAAATAATTGAAATTAAGTCCATCAAGGTAATCATATCCAAAAAAGAAACTTCTATGAAGTTACTGAATAGAGACATTGAAGACAATCGAAACGAATAGACTAACATGAGTTTAAAAGTGAGCCAACCCAATTTTATATTGTAAAAATATAAAAATAATAAACTTAGTATGTAAAATCTTGATCTTAACTAAGTTTATGACTAACACGAGTTTAATTATAAATGAACACATACTTGTAAATTAGAAATGTAGAACTGGAAAATTTAGAGATCAACATGTGAATTTGACCATGATGATAATCATTGAAGATGTTCAAATTAAAAAAGTTAACATGAGTTTAAGAGTGAGTTGACATGATTTTCTTAGGCTAAAGTGTAAAAATGATAATTTCTGTGTTTAAATTCATAAGTTCAACTGAGTCTATAGCTAAGACGAGTTTAAGAGTGAATTAATATAATTTTTTAAATTAAAAATGTTAAAATGATAAATTTAAAAAGTCAACTTGTGAGTTTAAAAACTATGCATAAAATATGCTGTAATATTATGGTAAGGGTTTATATGACATAAATTAATTAGCTAATATAATTAATTACTTTTGGAAGAAAATCAAAGAAATTAATAAATGCTAAGCATTATCTTTAAGCCCAAGCACATATAAAAGCCACCTCAAAAAGTGATTCCATTTCATATCATATACATATCATATACATCCTTCAAACATGGATTCCGTGAAGAGCTGCAAGATCTTTGTCATTTTCGTACTTCTCTATCTCACTACAGGTACGTAATAATAGTTTCTAACGTGGTTTTTTTTTTATTAAGAAAAAGTTTAAGTAGGAGTAGGCATCGATATCACTAGGGTAAAGGTAGACTCTTCAACCTCTTTAAAGATTTACAGGAAAAAATTACAAATCGCTCCATTAACGAGGTCTCTTTGGATTTAAACACACTCCTTTTTAAATAGTTTGTATGTATGTTAGCTTTTGTTTTTTGTTTTTTTAAAAATATAACATCACATTTTAATACAATATTGTATTCAATGGTAGACATTTAGTAATTTCTCCTGATGCGGAGGATAAAATATCCCATTGAAATGGCTAATTCCATGTATACAAATTTCTGAGAAATAAATAGTGTTTTTAATAACTTTAAATAGTCCTATTCCTCCCAACCCCACATACACACTTGTGCTTCTCTGATTCTATTTATGAGGCACTTTTTTTTTTCCTCTTTTGGTGACATTATAAGGCACTTTAAAACTAAGAAAAACATGAAACTTAGATAAATATATTTTAAATTTTTTTCAAATTTACCCCTATTTAATATAAAAAGTCAATGAGTAAGAAAAGAGAAGTTCCGAAAACATTAATCTAAGAATAAAATTGTACAACAATATAAAAAATTTAATGAGGTGACCACAGTATAAACAAAAAATTTAAATATTAAACTGAATAAATACCAATTGAATTTAATTTAAATTATGGAAATTTATTTATATTTATATATCACCTCATTTGAGTTCGTCTAATATACAAGACATTTTCAACATGTTTAATTGAAATCAAGAATTAAAATCTTAAATCTTATTAACTTTATGTTGTAATTTAATAATATTATAAATAGAATTGTATATACTTATAATAATAAATTTAAATACGATTTCTGTCTGTACTGTGTGTGTCTATTATATAGTGAATGAACCTGTTTATGACATTTCTCTCCCTTTTTTTGGCCATGTTTTCTGACATTTCTCACCTCATTTGAATTACTATAATATATATATATATATATATATATAGCTGCAGTAGTTGAGGTGGCAAGGGCACAGACTGGGAAAGCCTGTTTGAAGCCATATAGTTTGCCAGGTTGCACCGATGCCATATGCAAGAGGGATTGCCAGCAATTACATGGCAAAAATGCGAATGGATTATGCCCCCAGGGCAGTACCACAACTTGCATCTGCACCTTCCCTTGTCGTTAGTTTTTTTTTTTTCCCCCAATTGTCTCTCTCTCTCTCTACTCTTTAATTACTATCCAAATCTAAAATCCTATCCTAACCCATAACTCTCTATGGTTATGGTTAAGGTATAATAAGGATACTTGTATATCCAAATATCTTATATAAAGTCAGATAGTTCTGATCATTTTGGGCACCGAGGTCGCCTCTACTGCAGATTTGATTGACGTTGCAGTTAAAATCCAACCCAAATTTTTTTCTTTTTAATTTTGGGTTATGTTGTTGGATCTTTCTTTAGATTTGAACGTTGATAACTCAAAAACTTTATGACAATTAAAAGTTTAGGGTACTAATTGATCCTTAGAACAAACGTTGAAAGAAAAATTGCCATCTAATCCTTGGAATTGTTCATAGATTAACGTTGGTCAAATATTACTAACATTGCACAATATTTGAAATTAGAGGGGAACATTCCACCTCTCTCGTGGTCACTTCTCTAGGGCAAATTTTCCATTTAACCCTTTTATAAAATAAATAGAATGAGAGGGGTTTTTTTTTCCAACTACAAGGAATGCGAGGTTATTAGTGATTTATAAGTCAATTCCAACATATATTACGTTGAAATAAAAAAATATATATTAAATTTAATGACTTTCAAACTTATTTAATATATATTATAACAATGAGAATTAGGTATATACTAATAAATGAAAGATAAAATTGTATAAGAGTAAAATACATCAACCTCCTCATCATCATCATTCACATATCATTACACTCACGATAGTATTGCTAGTTTTCAATTCTACTTGTCGCAGATTCAACATGAAAGGAGGAGGTGATGAGACTATCAGTGAATACACCGTTTGGTTTTGTGTCTAAATGCAATTTTAAAAACTATGGTAGGGAGTTTGAAAAGAAAGATTGCACGCCTTTGATCCTTAATATAAGATATATTTACCTAATTTGATTATATTAAGGAAGTTAGTTGAGTTAGTTAAATTAACATGTATTTTTTAAAATACCCTAAACATATTCCTTAATTCCATACTTTTCCCTCCTTAATTATTATTGAAAGAAGAACAATAGAGATAAACTAGGAAAAGATAGACAAATATGTGTGTGTGAGTGTAAATTATGCCTTATATTTAGAAGTAAGATCAACTCCCAAATGTCATCCTATAATTTGAACCGGATGGATATTTTGCTAATAGAAATAACTGCTCCCTCCTGTCCCTATCATACAACACATTCTAGAAAGATTTTTTATTCCATTAGTCATTACTTGGAAAAACATTAATCTTATTTATAAATTTTGCCAATGTAAATTGATACTTAAATGTGGGTCTTTATGTCTTTCTTTCTCTTTTAAAATCTCTTTAACATAGATTTAATGAGTTAACCATCAATCCTCAGTTCTTGTAAATTAGTTTTTTTTTTCTATGATTGTAAATTAGTTGAAAGTGCCCTATATAATAGGTAAGAGAGGGATCATGAATAGACACTAGTATATAGTACCAAGAGGATGAATTTTGAATGATTAGACTAGTGAACGTTATTGGTTTTTATTGTAGTCATATATAAATCGTTGACGAATTGGAAATCAAAATAGCATTGACACTTCTCTGGCAAAAACAGGTTGGTAATTGAAAGAGGTACCCGTGGGAAAAATGGAAATCCTATATATGTAGGTCACAAAATTGAAGCTCATAATTTTATTCGTGTATGTATCATCATTGGTACGAAAATTATTATTGATTGAATTGAATTATAACCACCCAATGTTCACGTTGAAATCCAAAAGGTTTTGATTAAGGTTGCTAAACTTGTGAGTTTAAGTAAATTAGTGACTAGAAACTATAAAGTAAACATGGATCGTAACTCAATTTGAAAACTCATAAAAGTTTACCTTTACTAATAAATAGGTGTTAAAAGTATATAATAAAAAATAACTATAAATCCTATCAGTGAAAAACTTAAATGGAATGAGAGGTTAGTGATTTACAAGTCAATTCTAGTATAAATTTTGTTGAAATCAAGAAAATTCTTTAACTTCATTGGTTCTACTTTAAAATTTTATGAGTTTTCAATTTTACTCTTATTTAATATATTTATTTTTTCTAGTGTACCCTATTGATGCTCCCTCAATAATAATAATCAAGGAGAAGATGGAATGATGGAATTAAGAAAGATGCTTAGGGTGCTTTAGAAAATACATGTCACATTAAGTAACTCAACTAACTCATTAATATTGTAGTGTAAACAGAGACACAAGAGAAATGAGAAGACGCAAGAGTGAAACTGAATTGTACTCTATATTACTTGTGTGAATCTGTATAAGAGAACTCATAAATATATACACGTATATGGTGAATCTAGGGAATAATGAGAAACAAATGAAATTGATATACAACTGATTTGTTTCCCTAATCTCCTTTGACTTGTTTCCCTAATAGCCTCTTATTTGTTTCCCCAATTACATGATTCTAACACCTCTTAAGTTAGAGCATATATGCTAATCATACCCACAACTTGTTACGAAGATACTCAACCCGTGTCCTACTTAAAGCTTTTGTTAATAGATCTCTTAGGTGGTCGCTTGATTGCACATGTCCTATAAAAATGAAATTTTCGTTGTTTGATCATGAATGAAAAGACAATGAATTTCAATATTTTCGTGGATTAATGGAACATGGAATTTTATGCTATATGTAGCTCAACTTTATTATCGCACCATAACTTTTCTAGTAGTGTCGTAACAACACCAATTTTCTTCATCAACTGGAACACCCATATAATTTCCTATAGTGATTGAGCATGGCTTTGTATTATGCTTATGTACTTGATTTTGACACCACTCCTTGCTTCTTGCTTCTCCAAGATATTAAATTACCCCCACAAATACACAATACCCTACGGTAGATATTCACATGGCCTTAACTAGTGTAAAGTATACCATAGTCAAGTGTTCCTTTTAAATAGTGCAAAACATGCTCTAAGGCTTCTCACTATGCAACTGTCGGGTCTACCATGAATTGACTAAGTACTCATAAACGTAGTATCATGACGAGTAACTGTCAAATAGTTTAACTTCCTGATCAACCTTCGATATCATTCAGGATTAGCAAATGACTTAGGTTTTAATGGATTGATCTTTCTTTTCTTTTGTTTTTCAAATCATCAAGGAGTTTATCAAACATGTTTTCATTAAGATCCAAAAAATGGATTAGACATCATAGGAACACTACTCGGTGCTACTCCAAGTTTCCTAGTCTCACTCAAAATATCAAGCACATTTTTCCTTTGATTTAAAAATGCCTTTCTTATCCTTCACAGCCTCAATTCTAAGAAAGTACTTCGATGGTTTGAGGTCTTTTGTCTCACTACTAAAAAAAGAGACAAATGTGGTGCACATATAGTGGCGCCCCCTTCATAATCAAAAAGCCACAACTTTTAGTTTTTTTTTAAAGAAAAATATTAACTTCTTGTGGCGATTTAAGTTAGCCCCCCAAAACCTTTGGGTGGCGCTCACTTGACCACTACCAAAGGCTGTCTCCTTTTTTATATTTAACTTCCTGTGATGCTTTTTTAAAAAAGTGTCACAGGAAGTTAATGTTCTTTAAAAAAAATGTAAAAGTTGTAGCGCTTTTTCCTCTCGCCTATTTCTACTCTCCTACTTATTTTGTTTCACTCTCACTCGTTTGAATTTTGTCTCTTTTTTTCCTCTTCATCTCTCTTCCCTCTTTCTTTATTCTGTAACTTCACCTCCATTAAAGTTTGAGGTTCACTCTTATTTTTTCTTCTTATTAGTCTTCACTAAAAATGTATGCCGAACAACTTTTCCTTTGTTTCTTTTTTTCCTTCTATTCTCTTGTTCTCTTATACAAGCTCTTTTCATATTTTTCTTGTGATTACTTTATAATATTCTTGTTACTTACAGATTATTCCTTTGTTCCACAAAATTTTTTAACTAATTTTTAATATTTTTCAAGTTTTGTGATCAGGTTGGAATTCAACTCTCTACTTGACTTCCAATAATCAGTAAGTATTCTTGATTTATTTGTTTGTTTGTATTATATTGGATATTTGAGTTTTATTTCATTAAGATTTAATTTGTTTCATATTCATTTTTAATATATAAATATAATTCTCAAATTTACATTTAAAGTGTTGTGGACAAAAATAATATTAGGTTATCAAATCTACTTGAAGAGGGGAAAAAAACAAGAAGTGCACTGGAAGCCATATCCCACAGCTTTACCTCTCCCAATTTATATTTAAATTTGTAAGCACAAAGAAAAAGTAAATAAACAAAAAAAATATTGCCTCTAGCGGTGCTCACCACTAGAGGCAATTGAAAAAAATAATAATAATTGCCTCCTGTGAGGCAATGGAAAAAAAAACTTAAATACCTCCAGTGATGTTCACCAGAAGCTTAAAAAAAGAAAAGAAACTTCCTGTGACGCTCTCTTGAGTGAGCATCACAGGAAATCTACCTATAGGTAGCACTTTTTAGAGTACTACTAGAACTTTTAGTGGTGTTAATATTTGTGGTGCTTTTTCTACTAAAAAAGTGCCACAGGAATGAATTTTTGTAGCAGTGTAAAGTGGGAATTTAGGAAGACCTTCAACTTTGAGATACCAGAAGTATTGCTACCAATAATAACAATGTCATCCACATATGCCACTAAAAGAATCAAACTGGCATTTGTCTGTTTGTAGAACATAGAATGATCACACTTGCTTTGATGGAAGCCAAATGTTTTAATCACTGTACAAAATCTATCAAATCAAGCCCGAGAGCTCTGCTTCAAGCCATTGCTACTAAAGAATTGTGTATACATGATGCCTAATATTTGGCAATTTATAAGACAAACACAGTATTAGACACTTATATGATTAAAAACCGTCATATATATTTAAAATATATAACGGTTTTTTTATAAAATTGTCATATAATTGTACAGGCATTCAATTGAAGTAATTTTAAAGCCCAAATATTCCTTATTGAGTGTAGTTTTAAGGAAAAAATAATTTATTTGCTCAATTAGAATCATAAAAGTTGCAAAAAATGCATTTATGAATGCTACTCTAGAAACTAACAAATTCCACTAAGCAAAATTTAAAAATTCATATCTCTTAGCATATAAATCTAATTAATTTGGTTGACCTGTCAATTTAAAGTTTAAAATGTTTAATTTCATCATGTGAAAAATTATTATTTTTTGACATTAATTCCAAAATCTTATAACAATGTAAATGCTTCCACAACACTTTTGTGGAAGTTCCCCAAAATTATATATTTATTGATATACTTATTTACTAAATTTACATGTAGAAATTTTGAGATATTACAGCCCGAATACTTCAAGGTCACAGAATCTGATCTCACTCAACAGCGTGCTCCAGCTCGTGAAAGTGCACCCAAGCTCCTTCCCTCTCACAGACGAAATTATCTTTGGCTTTGGATTGGAATGGAATGGTCCAAAATAGTTGGAAAATGGCCTTTTGTATCGCGGGTCATGGTGGCTAAACGGGTCACAGTCGGGTAGCGAAGATGGATCCGACTCAGCTGGAGTTGGTGACCATTGGAGATCCGACGCTAAGGTTCAAAGGGTCATTGGCGATGGATGGTAAAGATGAAGCCACATGGCGCTATGCGTTTTAATCTCTGCCCTTCACGATCAACTCCTCAGATTAAGTCAAGTTATGCAAAATGTACGTCCAGGATTGCGCCTATTATTTTGAAGTTGTGCGTTTTGTTCAACAGCCTATATCATACCACAGGTAAGTAAAGTCAACTGTCCCTAGCTCCCCCGCCTTTGACCAGACTCCAAGATTGACTAATTTCATTCTGACCCTGAGGAAATTACAGAATTGGACCCTGCCTCCACTTTTTTTCATACTTTTAGCTTTCATCTTTATGGTCTTCTTAGATCTATTCCTCTGTTCCTTCCTTACTCAACTTTTGTGACTTTACAATTTAGCCCTTTTGCTTCTTTTCCCCAATTCAATCTCTTTTCCATTTAAGCCCCCATAACAAAGACACAATTCCTGTAAAGCCCTTTCCTGATTAATATTTAATAATACCAATTTATTTATTTATCATCATTTTCCACATAAGATGCCCTTATGCACATATTTAATATTTTTAAATACCTAAAATGCTCTTCCAATTGTATTTTCTCTTGATATCAACATACAATAAGCCTAATAAATTATATAAATTCATGTTCTATCAGTGTGTCAAGAGGAACAAGTCTCATGATATTTGGAATTACGGGATTCTAAGTAATAAGTGATATTGGGCTAAAAGGAGGAATGGACTCATATAACAATGAACCACTGGTTGAAATCCCATAATATCTCCCCTCCCCTTGTGTACCAGTTAAAATTGGACTTAACACCTTTTATTAAATGTTTCGTGTAAATCCAAACATTATTTTAAAATAAAAGAGCTTAATGGAATAGCCATTATTCTAGCCTTAATAGTGGGAATCAAATGTAGAAGAGATTAATGATTGCTTCAATCAATTTTATTACTATTATGACTAGCTTTTATTATGCGATCTAGATGTTGAAAGAATTGAACTCATAAAGCAAACTTTTTGGACCAGATTTTATTAAATGGAATGAGAAGTTGGTGGTTTTCCTTGACTCACTTTATTGCTTTTAAGATTATATCTTTATGGCATTAAATGGTCTTTATTTTCAACATTTAAAACTGATCCTATTAAAGTGTTTTATGGCTACCAATGTTTAGAAATACATTTTGTCTTATATTTTAAAGGGTTTTATGATGATTCAATGGTTAACATTATGCTTCCAAAGTCTTTGATCCTTTGGTATATATAAATAGGTATCTACAAGAGGTCAAAAAAATATAGCTCTTGAGCTTTCTAGCTCTTCTTTTCTCCTTTTATTTTTTGCCTGTTGAGTTTAATTATATTTTGTAGTTTTGTTCCCCTTATTTTTATAGGAATGATTCGTTTTATCTTAAAAAACACAACTTTTTATCTCCTAATAGTTGCGGATTATTCATTTTCTTCAATAGGATTTGAAAAGCACTAATAAGAGTTGAAAGACCCACTGCATTGCGTGACAATTTAGGAGCTGACGCCGACATCATATCATTCAAACATGGATTCCATGAGAGCTAGCTACAAGATATTTGCCATTTTCATGCTTCTCTTTCTCACAACTGGTTAGCATAGTTTCTTAACACGCTTTTGTTCTTTTCCTTATACACTTCTTGTTCTATTAACAAAGCATGGAGAGGAGATAATTTCCTTGGTCTTATTTCTAAGTCATATTATTCAATTGTTCATTACAATTTTATTTTTTATTGTTATAGCTATAGGTACTTGCTATAACACTCTCTCTCTCTGTCTATATATATATATAGATAGATACATACGTGTGTATATAGATATAAGTTGCTTTCCTCTCTTTTTAACAATTATCGTAATTATACGCTATGAAATTGTACCATAGGTAAAACAATTATTGAAAAGTTATGCTTGTGTGTGTTATTTGTTTGTTTTTCATTATATCAATAAGATTGAAATTGTGAATAATAATCGTCTTTTTGCACATATCTTACCCCATTATATATATATATATATATATATATAGGCGCAGTTGAGGCAGCAAGGGCAGCAGAAGGGAAAGCATGTTTCAAGCCATATAACTTGAAGGGCTGCACCGACAACCTATGTAAGATGGACTGTCAGAAGTTATGTGGCGTCAACTCTAATGGACTATGCCCTCAGGGCAGTACCACTATTTGTCTCTGTTCCTTCCATTGTGCGTACTCCTCTCTCTCTCTCTCTCTCTCTCTCTCTCTCTCTCTGTGTGTGAGCAATAAAGATATATATATATCCAG
>JBAGKO010006736.1:0-11840 GCA_037177275.1 Acacia concinna | reverse complement strand
CTTGTGTTCAATGTGAGGTGCATTAAGATGATGATGCCATAGGGCATGCAAAGCATGTTAGCTCCCTAAGTTAATTTTATACTTGTCACATGTTGCTTGCTTGTTTGAGATTAGTATTATTATAAATTGCTATTGGGATTCTCAAGAATCTCACTCTCCCCATTAATAACCATGAACTAGGGCATGAATCATCAAGGAGGAATGGAAAGGAAGTGCAAGGGTGAAGTCTATTTTGCTTTTTATATGTAAATATATATACTCTAAAAATGCTTGCTGGCTGGAAACTGCACTAAAGCAGTAAACTTGTACGAATTTTGTTTTGTATCAGATGACTTATCTAGATTCTATAGTTTCACATGATGATAGATGACATGCTAAGCTTCGTTTTGATAGGTAGTATGTAGGATTTGGAATTTCGTGCACAAAGTTATGAATTTTTAAAGTTAAGATTAAAACAAGGAAAAATTGTTTTATCAAAAAAGATAAAGTTGGATTCCAAACGAATCTGGCATTAATCTGTAAGCAATTGATGTATGAAACTATTTTTTCCCTGTAGATCCTTCAAAGGGCTTTCCGTAGAACTTAGAAGCACATTATTTTGATATTTCTACATTTAGTTACAATTTTTCAAAGTTCGACCAGAAATTTGTTTTAGTAATGAATAGTACCCACCAGAAACCAAATTTTCAGTTTTGGGCTTCTACATTATCCGCAACGCAATGCAACTCTAATGGACACTAAGTGACCTAAAAGAGGGTCTATACATAAGGTGTTACACGAAGACCTCTCAAACTGCTTCCGGATTGCTTCACGTTTTGAGAGGGCAAGGGCTCTCTAAGAGAGGCGATTTCAGCTTGGAGGGAATAGAATAGGGTATTTATACTTGAGGTGGATGGGTCAAAATGCAAATATTTTTGAGTCTTTAGGTGTAATTTTCTCAAAAACTTTTAAATATTTTCCTCCCCTCCTGAAAAGTGTCCATACCACACCCTTCCAAGAGCCTCCATCTGCCTTACCCCTTAAGTAAAGGTGGAGCCACGTTGATGGGGCCCAGGGGCTCATTTTCTTCTAATAATTTCCCCTGATTCGGCCCGAAAGCTGGGAAAATTCTAGAAAATTCTATACTGGTCTAAAAATTCCTAACATTTGCCCAAAAATCTCTAAAAATACTAGGAGGCTTCCATAAAAATTTCAAAACATTTGGACTCCTGGAACTCCAAGAAATAATTTTTCTTTGAAAAGCCCATTTTACTGGCGATTCATTATTTTCAAGGGCTTTTGCTCATATAACCAGGTTTCTTTTCGGATTTTAACCTCATCACAAATTTCCTAAAATAATGTACTAATTTTCTCAAATCCCAGTCCAAAACATTGAGGTCCCTATATATTTAATAATATCAATTATTAGCCAAAAACCCAGCTTGACCAAAAAATTATGAAAGTATTCAAAAATTCATAAATAATTCCTCGGACCTCCAAACATTATTTTGATCATGCCATACTGTTCTAGACGCCTTGTATTATTTTCTGGGATTTTATGGGAATTTTTAGGGCTCTCGAACCTATCCACATTTCAACCTGAATATTTGCGGAATTTTTCCTTTTTACATATAGGTTCTTCCCCAGATTTTTCTTCAATTGTTGTGAGATCTCTCAATCCTCTATAGACTAAGGCCCTTGGTTCATCCTAAATACCTCATCTAGGCCTAAAAAAATTAGGATGTTACAACAACTTGAGACTTGTCATGAATTGAATGAGAAAACTAACTGTGAAGGTCACATAAGGATAAGTCACTGTAAGATAATTCAATTTTCCAATTAGTCTTTGATATCTCTTAGGATGTGCAAATGACTTAATTTTCTTAGGATCAAGTCTTTTCTTCACATCATCAAGAAATTCTTCAAATGGTATGTGATCAACAATATCCAACAATGAATTAGGAACTATAGGAAAACTATTGAATGCTACACCAAGTTTTTCAGTTTCTTTCATAAAATCAAGCACATAGTTTCTATGAGTTAAAAAAATACTCTTTTTGCTTCTCATAAACTCAATTCCAAGGAAGTATTTCAATATTTTTACATCTTTTGTCAATAAATGAGAATTAAGAACGGTCTTAAGATCCAAGATTTCAGAGGTGTTGCTTCAAGTAATAACTATGTCATTAACATATACTACTAAACCAATCATGCTAGTGTCAAATGGTTGATAAAACATAAAGTGATCACACTAGCTCTAGGTTAAACCAAATTTCTTGACAATAGAACAAAATTGGTCAACCGTGCATTAGGACTTTGCTTTAAGCCATATAACGAATTTTGTAGACAGTACACCTTTCCAATCTCCCCTTAAGTAACAAAACTAGGTGGTTGCTTCATATACACATCCTTCAGAAGATCTCTATTGAGAAAATCATTCTTAACATCAAGTTGATGAAGATCCCAATCATAAACAGCTACTAGAGAAATAAAGAGACTAATAGACATCAATTTGGCCATAGGGGATAAAAGTTTCAAAATAATCAAAACCATATGCCTGAGCATAATCATTAGCAACAAGATGAGCTTTCAAATGTTCTAAAGTACCATCAACTTTAATCTTTACAATGAACACCCATTTGCATTCAATAGTCATCTTCCTTGAAGGTAAATAGATAAGAGTCCATGTACTGGCCTTTTCAAGGGCCATCATTTCTTCTTCCATCGCAGTAAGCCAACCAGGATAGGCAAGAACTTGATGGGGAGAGGTGAAAATGGTAACAGAATCTAAGGAGGCAATTAAAGAATATAAAGTGGGTGAAAAATGTTTATAGGAAACAAATGAGTCAATAGGATAGATGCAATGGGCATATCTCTGTGGAAGGCAATGGGTACGTTTACCTTTTATGAGAGTAATAGACAAATGATCAGGAGGATGATCATGAGACTTAGGTTAGTTAGGCGTTTATTAAAGATCCCAATTAATGGTAGAAGGAATTAGGACTGGATGGTTACTGAAAGATCATGAATATGAGCATCATTTTAATTATCCAACGTATCTAGAGCTGAAACAAGTGCTTGAATTGGTGTGACTACTATAGATAAAATAAGAGAGTATCAAGCTTTGTGACTGTGTCAGAAGACAAAAAGGACCTAGGAGTCAAAAAATGAAGAGAACTCATGAAAGGTCACATATATAGACACAAGATAATGTTGAAGGTTAGGACAGTAACACCGATAATCTTTATGTACTTAGGAATACCCAAGGAAAACACATTTCAAAGATTTTGGATCAAGTTTACTGACACTCGAATGAATATCTGAAACAAAACAAACACAACCAAACATTTTTGGGGCGACTGAAAACAACTTAGAGGTAGGAAACAAAACGGTATATGAGGCACTCCCAATAATATAGAAGATGGCATAGATTTATGAAAAAGCATGTAGTAAAAACAACATCAGCCCAAAAAGGTTTAGGAACTTTCATTTGAAATATTAGTGCTCAGGAAACTTCTAATAAGTGCCTCATAAAGGGACATAGCTTGCTTATTGACTTGAGGTACCAACAAAACATGTTGATGCTTAGCAAATTGGCATGACTCAAAGTTTAAAGGTGACACAAAAAGAGAATTGAGGATACAACTTCTTTAAAGACAATAAATATAAATGATCTAGACGATAATGAACTTCAAAAGGAGACAAACTACCAGAACAAACAAGTAAACGCATCACTTGATCAACAAGAAGATAATGCCACTAAATTCATATCACCTACCAATAATCCACTTCTTCAACAAATATTGACTCAGACAATGGCCAAGGTAAAATGAGATTGAAAGTATGATTAGGAGCATGAAGAACAAAAGATCATGTAATAGATGGTGTAGAGTTAACATTGTTAGACCCAAGAATAGGAGTAGGGGAACATTGGCTGTAAAATGGACAATGGATTGGCATAAGGTGCACACGATAACAATTAATGATGGTTACCTGTCATATAATCAGTAGTGCTAGAATCAATGTTATACTTTGAAGAAGAAGTGGCAAGACATAAATTGGTGTTACTTGCAACAAGTGCTCCGAATGTACTAGACTATGTCCTGAACTAGAACCATGGTGATTAGAATACTCATTTGTTTAGGCAACATGAGCAAATACCATGTTGTTGATCACATTGTTGCTTATTTTGTAACTTTCAATAGTTTTGCTTGATAAGTCCCGGTTCCTTATTATTGTTACATATCCATCCTCCAGAGGTCAGAGATGGAACACTATTTACCGATTTTGAACCAATAAAACCATGATTATCCAAAACACTTGCAATCAGATTCGTCAAGGATGTATTCAAACTATCAGCACGAAGAACCCAAGAAAACAAATTATTAAGAGATAGAAGCTCAAAGCTTGACAGAATTTAGCACACCATCTTATAGGAAGGATCTAGAGCCTCAAGAAAGTAGATAATAACTTGTTTTCCATATTGGTAATTCGTGTATGAAGACCAACTTTAGGAGACATGAGTATTTTCAAACTCCTCATAGAGTTGCTTAAAATCTAAGAAGTCCTTTAGAGGACAACCATGTTGCTAAGCTCGATAAATTCCCTTACACACTTCATGAATATGGGTAATATTACCCTTTCCAACAAACATAAATTCATAATAGGCCATAATTTTGTCTACAGTGTTACAATGGATGGCTGAAAACAAAATATGGGTCTCAATAGAATTGTGAGTCTTAAAGAAGATTAAAGCATATGCTTGTTTCCACTATAAATCTACTTCATCCTTACCAAATGGTGGATATTGAGTCAAATGAGCTTATTTCTCAATACCCAATAAATAAAAAACAAATAGTTTTATTCCGATCATGATAGTTTGTCTAGCTCAACTTAAAATCAGTGATTTTGACAAACATAGGAAGAACCTCATAAAACACTTGTCTTAGAATAGCATAGAGAATAATGAGCCAAAAAATATGAACAAACAGCAACTAAAAAAATAGAAACAATGACATAAACTGCCTCAAAACAAAGAATTCACAAAAATAGAAATTGAATGTGCTTGCAAATATTTCTGAAACACAACCAAATAAGCCCTCCAGCCAAACAAAAGATCTAAAACCAAACGAAACGCTTAAAAATAAATAAAATAGTGAGAAAATGGAACAAAAAGACAATAACAGTAAGATTTGAACAAGAAAAACAAACGATAGAATTGGAGGATGGTACCAACTAGAATAGGCCAGACTTGAAGACATGAGCAAGACAAACCAAACAGAGTCATAAAAATCGCCAGAGAGAGACCATATGCGATGGCGCGTATACACAATAATAGAGAAAGGAGTAGCAAGTGAGGAGCAACGCGGAAATGGAGTGAGACGCGGTTTGTGGGCTTTTGATGATCAAAGGTTCCAATAATGGAAGTATGGCACGTGTTCATAAGGGATGAGGGAGGTGATTCATATATGAAAAACTCTCTCTCTCTCTCTCTCTCATTACATACAGGAAACATAAGGCACTCAAAAAATGCAAAAAACAGAAGGCTCTAGAAGCACATAAGATTCTGAATAATATGTATCCATTTATGTAAATGAGTAGAGATTATATACAAGAGGAGAGAGCCTTAGGTTTAATGGCTCATTATTCTATTTCTTAATCTAATCACTAATTTGTAGGGATATGCTATCAACATATACACATATGATTTGACTTCCTAATATATAAATTCCTAACACATACCTTAGCTTTATCTTTAACCTCTCTCACCTCACCTCCATCAAACATCCCACAAAATGTCACCACCAAACCTACCTAAGAGAATTACCTCACATGCATGGAAGGCGTATGTTATGGCCTATCTTCATGAACAATAGCTCTTTAGTTTGGTTGATGGTTCCTCTACTCGACTTCCTCAAAATATACCAAATGGCTAGCCTAACAAAGAATACACCACTTATTTTCAACAATGTCAAACAGATACCCATTTTAGTTTCATCTTTATCCAAAAAGATTATCTCCTGATTCATTTGTCAAACTAACTTTAGAACTATATGGTTAGCCTTATAAACCTCCTTCTAATAACAAACTCATGCTCGTTTGTTTATTAACACCAACAGCTCACATCTCTTAATAAAGGAGGTGAATCTATTCAAGAATTATTACAAATTTACTCTATAAATCTAAAGTGAATTGAAGGACATTGAATCTGAGATGAAGCAAAGTGTAGAGAAAAGAGAGAAGAGAGAAGGTGAATTGGGAAAGTAGGAAAATGAATACTTGATTACTATTGTCTCCTTTCGGGTACATATATTAGAAATACAATACAATGTACAACTATCATATTCTAACCAATTATAATCACATCTAACTAAATACAACTAATTTAAGTTACAAGTAAGAAAAGCTTGTTACAAATAATAGAGCTTGTTACCCCCTCAAGTTGGACAATATATATCTTGTAGTCCCAGCTTGGAAATGAGAGTATGGAATGGTACCGGATCTAATGCCTTAGTGAAAATATCAGCAAGATATGATTAAATCATATATTAGAATGGTACATATATTAGAAATACGAATAGGCAGAAGATGCAAGATATGATTACGTAGCTTTTCACGAACAATGTGACAATCGATTTCAATGTGTTTAGTCCTCTCATGGAAAGTAGGATTCGCAGCAATGTGACGGGCTGATTGATTGTCACAGTAGATAAGTGATGGAGAAGGATGAGGGATGAATAAATCATGAAGAAAGTATAATAATCATTGAACTTCAGAAGTCAAGGAAGCTAGAGCCCAATATTATGCTTCTGATGATGATGCAAAAACAGTATTTTGTTTCTTGGAACGCCAAGAAATGAGAGAGTTTCCAAGAAAAACACATAAACCAGTAACAGATTGTCAAGTATCAAGACAGCCGGCCCAATCAAAATTACTAAACCCTTTAAGTTTGAAGTTCTATGAAGATGGAAATAGAATGCCACAGCCAAGAGAATATTTCAAATATCTGACAACTCGATAGGCAGCCTGTAAATGAGCATCAGTAGGATAAGACATATATTAACTGAGTTGTTGAATAGCAAAGGAGATGTCAGGGCGAGTGGTCAAGTAAATTAGTCTACCAACCAAAGTACAATATTGAGATTCATCAATAAGGGGAGTACCAATGGATCTAGAAAATTTAGCTTTACGATGCATAGGAGTCTTTAATGGTTTGCAGTCAAGAAAGCCAAAATCATAAAGAATTTCCAGAGTAAATTTGAGTTGGTTGATGAAAAGACCTTGTGAGGAATGAGCAACCTCTAAACCAAGAAAAAATTTCAAAGTGCCAAGGTCTTTGATATGAAAAGCAAAATCCAAGAGAGCTTTAACTCGTTGGATTTCAGTAAGATCAGTGCCAGTCAACACAATATCATCAATGTAAACCAAAAGAGTAGTAAATGAATGATCTATCCATCTCACAAATAAAGAATGGTCAGATGGAGACTGAATATAACTATAGGAAAGTAAAGCACCAGAAAGTTTATGATGCCATTTACAGCTGGCCTATTTTAACCCATAGAGGGACTTCTGCAATTTACAAACCAAGTTAGGCGAAGGAGTATGAAATCCAAGAGGAATCTGCATATAAACCTCCTTATCTAAGTCACCATGAAGAAAAGCATTATTGACATCTAATTGGTGAAGATGCCAATTATGAGCTTATGCAAGAGAAAGTAATAAGCAGACAGTAGTAATTTTTACAACACGGGAAAAAGTATCATGGTAGTCAACACCTTCAGTTTGAGTAAAACCCTTTGCTACAAGACGAGATTTAGCCCTTTCAAGACTCCCATCTACTCAAAATTTATTCTGGTAAACCCATTTACATCCAATTACATATTTACCAGGTGGGAGAGTAGTAAGAGTCCAAGTTTTGTTCTGTTCTAATGCCCAAATCTCAGCTGCCATAGCCTGACGCCAAATATCATGTTTAACTGCTTGATTATATTTTTAGGTTCAAAATGACTAGAGACAGATAAGTTGTAATGTTTATACAAAGGGGAAGGCGATGATAAGAAATAACAGATGTAAGAGAGTGAGGAGATGAACCAATACCAGCAGAAGAAGGTGGTTGAGCTAAAGATAAAAGTACATGATGATAATCCCTCAAATAAGAAGGCAAATGTCGTTGTCTAGTTGATCTATGAGGGGTAGTAGCTGATTCATTAGGACATGAAAGCTGAAGAGAAGGAGAATCAGAAAAATCAAGTGGAGGAGTGGCTTGAGGTAAAGAAATAGGAGAAGAATCAAGGGGTAAGGGACAAACCGAGTGAAAAGGAAAATGATGTTCATAGAATTGAACATCTCTTGATGAGAAAATTTTCCTAGAAGACAAATCCAGAAGTAAATAACCCTTGACACCAAATTTATGACCAATAAAAACACATTTGCGAGCTTTAGGATCAAATTTGGTTCAGTGAACAGAAAGAGTAGAAGCATAGCATAAAGAACCAAAGACTCGAAGATCAGTTAAATCATGATGAAATTGATATAAAGAAAAATAAAGAGACATGTTTTGAAGAAAAGGAGTAGGAAGACGGTTGATGATATGAACAACATGTGATATAACATATGACCAATATAGCTTGGGCAAATTAGAATGAAACAACAAAGATCTAGCTATATTGAGAATATGCTGATGCTTTCTTTCAACAATATTGTTTTGTTGAGGTTTCTCTACACATGAGGTTTGATGGATAATTCCTTTGTCATAAAAAAATTCAGGCATATGAAATTCAAGTCCATTATCAGATCGAATATTTTGAATTGTAGCATGGAATTGATTTTCTACAAGAGCAATAAAGTTCTTAAGAGCCTGTCTAGTTTCAGCTTTATTATGTAGTAAAAATACCCATGTGTAATGAGTACAATCATCAACAACAGTTTAAAAAAATATTTATGGCCATGAATGGAAGTAAGATGATAAGGACCCCAAATATCAACATGTAAAGTAGATAAAGCTTTATTTGAATGAGTTTGACTAATAGGGAATGGAAGCCTCTTTTGCTTAGCAAAATGACAAGAATCACAGTGATCAAAAGATTTGTTGGCAACAACATAAGGGTGCAAGTGTTGAATACATTTGAAAACATAATTAGACAAGTTTCCTAACCTAAAGTACCACAAATCAAAAGAAGGAGTACAAGATGAATCAGCTGGAGTTGTTCCCATAAAAGCTAGATATTGAGTAGTTTGTTGATGAGGAAGAAAATACAGGCCATCCTTTTCTTTAACTAAACCAATCATCTTCCATTAGGACAGGTGCATTAGGAAGCAAAGGTTGGTATGAAATATTGCACAGTAAGGTAAAGTGTGAGTAAGGCGAGATATTGAAATGATATGAAAGTGAAATTGAGGAATGAACAACACATTATGAAGAACAAGAGAAGCAAAAACTGTAACAAAACTTGAATGATTTGCAATAACAGTAGAACCATTGGGTAAATTGATAGTAATAGGAGAAATAGGAATAAGAGAACTAAAGTGAGAAGAAATAGAACAGATATGATCAGTGGCTCTGGTGTCTAATATCCAGAAATCCTTAATGTGAAAAGAAACATTGTCACCTGAGGCAACACTATTAATAATGTGAGTTGTAGAAGGAGATGTATCCTTTTGAACCAAGGCCAGAAGTGCCTGATATTGTTCAGCAGCAAAACCAAGATGTGGTGTCATGTTAGGAGACAGAGATTGTGGCATGGAAGTAGAAGGAACCAAGTTCTCTTTATGATCATATCGTTGAGCAATAATATTAACAGTAGACTGATTGTGAAATTTAAATCCAGGGGGAAACCATGCTTCTTGTAGCAAGAATCAGTAGTATGTCTTGATTTACCACAATAGGTACAATGCAGATGATCACGATTGGAATTATTAGAAGTAGGTGGCCTTCCAGACTTAGCAAGAAGAATGGCAGGATTAATAGAATTCGCAATATATCCCATTTCCCTCTCTTGTTGAGAAACCAGTGAGAAAACTCAATTAATAGAAGGAAGAGGATTAATGATCATAACCTATGACTTGACCATAGCATAACGATCATTCAGACCTTTCAAAAATCGTATAACATAATCTTGTTGCTGGTATTTATACATCTTATCAATCGTACTACAAGAATAACGATTAGTGCAACCACAAGCAGGTAGTGGACATAGATTAACAAGTTCATCCCAAATGATTTTCAACTTTGTAAAATACTCAGTCACAGATAAATCACCTTGTTTCAGTGTATGCAGTTCATCTTGAAGATCAGCAATGTGGAATATATCACACTGAGCAAATCAACTGTGAAGGTCTTCCCATATATCAGAAGCGCGATCAATCCAAAGTATGCTTTAAGCAATAGTAACAGAAATCGATTGAGTGAGCCAAGCCACCACCAACGTATTGCATCGCTCCCAAACCGGAAACAGGGGATCAGTCACTACCGGAGGTGAAATTGTACCATTGACGAAATGAAATTTGTTCTTCGATTGGAGAGCCATCTTCATAGCTCAAGACCAGGAGTGAAAATTTGAGCCATTGAGTATCGGAGAAACAAGAACCAAAGATGGATTCTCATTAGGGTGAACATAATATGGGTTCGATGGATTTTGAGTTGCATCCAGAACCGAAAACGATGAATGATCAGCCATGAAAATGGAATCACAAGAAACGACGAAAATCTTTGATAAATGGATAGAGTTTGGTGAATCGAAGGACATTGAATCTGAGATGAAACAAAGTACAGAGAAAAGAGAGAAAGAGAGAAGGTGAATTGGGAAAGTAGGAAAATGAATACTTAATTACTATTGTCTCCTTTCGGGTACATATATCATAAATATAATACAATGTACAGCTCTCATATTCTAACCAATTATAATCACATCTAACTAAATACAACTAATTTAAGTTACAAGTAAGAAAAGCTTGTTACAAATAATAGAGGTTGTTAAGAATATTGCAAAAGAGCCATAACTCTTGTTGAATTTTTAGCTGTTACCAACAAACCAGTCTTAATTGATGATTTTACCTCTTACCTTTTGGCTTGGCTCAAATATGATTATGACACCATGATCACAATTCAAATGACACAACATCACTTCCTCACTATTGAAGGCATCTTGGGTCACTTTCTCACTTTTGAGCAATATCAATGCCATTAAAACTCTGTTGTCGTGCCAATAGAAATTAGTGTCAACGTTGTAATGTCTCTCACTTAGCTCCTGAGCACTCTACGTTCTCACAAAATATGGGACGTAGATTTCAAAACTCTAGTCATGGTTTCTCAGGATAAAGTTATAGTAGAAACTATTCTAGAAGAGTTTATGGCAAACAATTTCACGGAGGTTACTGAGGTAGGGGAGAAGATTGCTATTTTGAAAGTGATGGCCCCAATCATTTTTCAAATACAAGCGTTATATGCTAGATATGCATACCATTAGGACACATAGCACTATCTTGTTATCAAAATCCTAATTATACCCTATCACCTCCTTCTTATTCAACGCATTACTCAGAGTATGACTTCTTCTTTGACTTCTTCTTACGGCAAATCCTTACCTTAGTAATGATTTAGTTCAAGTTAGCAATGCCAATCTGATCAGACCGAAATCTGTCGCATGATTCGACCGTCAGAAGATTGCACCTAATATGCAGTATAGTGCGCAACCTATTGTTCTTCTCTGAGGAGCTATTATCTTGATTTCCTAAGTATTTTCCTAATTAAAATATTAGGGGGGTTTTCTAGGTGCAAAGCATTAGTCTTAACTAATTCTAATTAACTAAGTGTTTTTGGTGTTTTAGGGTTTAATGGAAAATAAACTAATTATCTAATTAAC
>JBAGKO010006725.1:0-11841 GCA_037177275.1 Acacia concinna | reverse complement strand
GAGAATCATATTTATAGAATAAAAATGAATATGAAACAAATTAAATCTTAATAAAATGCAACTCAAATATCAAATATCATACAAACAAACAGATAAATCAAGTAGAGAGTTGAATTCCAACCTAACTACAAAACTTGAAAACATTTTGTGGAACAAAGGAATAATCTGTAAGTAACAAGAAAATAAATATGATTATAAAGTAATAACAAGAAAAATATGATTAGAGCTTGTATTAGAGAACATAAGGGGGAAAATAAACAAAGGAAAAGCTGTTCGGCATACCTTTTTAGTGAAGACTAATAAAAAGAAAAAATAAAAGTGGACTTCAAACTTTAATGGAGGTAAAGTTACGGGATAAAGAAATAGGGAAGAGAGACGAAGAGGGAAAAAAGACACAAAATTTAAATGAGTGAAAGTGAAAAAAAGAAGTGGGAGAATAGAAATAGGTGAGAGAAAAAGTTACAACTTTTACTTTATTAAAAAATAAAATTAAATAAGGACTTTTTGTGGCGTCTTTTAAAAGAGCGCCATAAAAGGTCCTTTAAAAAAAAAGAAAAAAAAACATTTTTGTGGTGCTCTTTTAAAAGAGCGTCACAGGAAGTCCCCCACTTCCTATGACGCTTTTTCAAACGAGCGCCACAAAAAGTCTTTTTTTAAAAAAAAATTCAAAAAAAAAATTACATACAAGCTGTGACGTTTTTCTTAAGAAGCGTCACAAAACGTGCGCCACTTAAGCCTCTTTTTGTAGTAGTGAAGGTGGAAGATTACAAATACATATGGTAGGATTATGAGAATCCATGTCACCCATAGTTATTTCATAATTAAAATCTTCTTGGACTTCAACTTGAATAAGTAACATAAATACTCTGAATTAATGTTCAAATAGTCGAGTTTCAATTACTTGTGCATAAAAAAAATTACAGTTACTTTCTGCACTTTTGGTATAAGTTAATGGCTATTTTTATATCTTAAAATGTTAGAATAACGGCCCCTTAACAATCAACTAACGACATGCTCCATTTTTAAAAGTTGAAGGTTACTTTTGATACCAAAAATTTTTCAAGGTTATTTTTACACTTTAGAAAATATTGAAAGCTATTTAAACATGCTAACCCTTATTTTAATGTTTCGGGCATGTGATCGTCGTTTGAATCCATAATAAATTGCCATTTTCCTGGCGAACAAAGACTTCTGAAGGGGTGATAATATATAGAAACCCATATTTTCTTTCTTTTTTGTCACTTTCGGTGAGAGTAAGCAAATCACAGAAGATTTGCCTTGATTCGAATTGAACCTTTGTTAGTCGTTCCCTTTGAAACATTGGCGTTCAATTACAATCACAAAGGAAAAAGAAACAATGGCTTATTTTGACCCTTTCTGAGGAAAAATTTAGAAAAAATGACATAGAAATGGTAAAAAGACAATTCAGTACTGTGAAATATGAAAATCCCATATCAGTCCTTAGTAGGAATTTGGAATTTTGGAAATTTTGAAAATCATGTGAAATCACGTAAATGCCACTGATTTTTCACAGCTTAAGTATCTATTATCTATTTTCACAGCTTGAGTACACATTATCGAAATGCCTTTAGAGTTGTGAAAATAGATACTCAAGCTGTGAAAAGCCAGGGGCATCCATGTAATTTCACATGATTTTCAAGATTTCAAAAATTCCAGATTATTACTAAGGATTGATTTAAGATTTTTAGATTTCATAGTACTAAATTATCTTTTTACCATTTTTATAATATTTTTATGAGATTTTCCTTTTCAGAAACTAACAACTTTTCATAATTTCAAACATTATAAAAACACCTTAAAAAATTAAAATAAACTGTTATTTAAACCAAATATGCCCACTTGAAGGTTGAAGCATTGTTAGTCATAAATAAGCTCTCCCACACCACCTCAATGTCAATTTTGATAATGTGTCTATGTAGAAAGGTTTAAGGTTCTCGTTGTGTTTATTACTTTTATTCAGGTACTTGATTTAATTATAGTAGAACAAAACTTAGATTGAGAAGAAGTTTCGATTAGCTTTTTGAGAATAGCTAATGAAAAAAATGATAAAAATGATTTTAGAAAATAAATTCTAAACATAATAAATTATGTGAAAAAAAATAATTTTAATAAAATAGTGTTTAGATAAATGTTATGAGAATAATTTTTTTATGATCAAAGATAAAAAAAAGACAACTTGTATGATAATTATATAGAGAAAAATGAAAGAGACGGGGAAAGAAAAATATAGGAGAAGAAAAGAGGAGAAAGAAAAATCTAATTTTTTTTTTAAAAACCATCGTTTTATCTCTAAAATGGATTCTTCAAATTTTTTCTTTTAGTGTTTGTCAACTTTTTCCCAAAATCACAGTTTACATTCAAAAAGTGCTTTTCTTGCCTTCTTCTTCTTCTTCTTTTTTTCCGTCGATACACATAATACTAAGTATATTAAAATCATTATATCTATTGTTCCTAGATTCTACAACCTATATCATTTCCCCCCCCCCCCCCCCAAGTATTTAGTCCCCAAATAGTAACTTGAACAAAATTGGACACAAGGCAGAATTTGATTAGAACAATGGACTTGATAATTCTATGAAACTTAATTTTTGTTCGCCGCATTTTTCCGTTTTAAGACTTTTTTTAGTGAGCTATGGCCAACAAACAAAACCTTTGCATTTTTAAATAGACTTTTCTATATGCTCAAATGACATTTCTTTCCTTACATCCAACATTCAAACTTAATAACATTTTATCCGTCAAATTATACTAATCGGAACTTATCTGTTTTATTGTCACATGTAACACATGAGGAGGAATTCTACTTTATTACAATCCTTGTATCACAATGATGTCCTCATAAACATGGTTTAACTTGTTACAAAACACAAGAATTCAGACATGTTTGGAAACACGTTTGCCAAAACAAAACAAAACAAAAAATCCTGGTTCGACAGAAGCAATCCTTTTGATAAATATGATTAAGATTGCCAATATTTGTAAGAGATTTCAAGATTAAAAGTTGAGAAATTTCTTCTCTTTCAAGCTTTCCACAATCTCCTTAAGGGACACCTCTAATGGAATAAACTCAATTCCTAAAGTCTTTGCCTTATCTTTGGAAACATGATACTTTGGTGTCAAGGGCTCATCCATAGCAAACCTAACAAATTCATTGAACAACCCAAAATAAATAGATAAATAAATAAATTAGCAAAAACCAGTAAAAAAAACTTGAACCAAAATATATATAGCCCAGATATATATTTAACGCTTCCTATCGTAAATATAAGATTCAGTTGACTTTTTTTTCAGAGAATTCTAACAAAGTAATTACTTTAACGCATTTAAATTTGTCGTTTTTTCTTTAAACTGTTTTTTCTAACGTATAAACTAATATATAATATAATGATTTAACACATATGATATGATTAAATAATTTGTTTAGCTTACTTAAGCTCTCCAAAAAAAGTTTCAATTAATCTTATAATTAGGACAAGAGATAGTATATGAATAGTGAATGCACAAGCCAATTGGTCCAAGAAAAATGACTGAAGAATCACAAGCAGATGATTATTATCAGCAAATTTAAATAAAACCCTCAAGGGAGAAAGACAAATAAATCCCCTGCAAACATGAAAAACCCATAAAAGTGACTTGAATTTCAGAAAGGACAAATGAGGGGCGATGACAAAAACTCAACAGAGAATGATTAAAATTGAGTAGATAATGACTAAAACAAAATGACTAAAACTAAAAAGAGAATAACCAAAATTCAATAGAGAATGACTAAAATATGAACAATTTTTCACCTCTCATTTGTCATTTCCGAAATTTGAGTAACTTTTTTGGGTTTCTCATGTTTACAGGGTATTTATCTGTCTTTCTCCCAACCCTCAATCTTCATCAAAGTAAAAATAATATTAAAATCTCTCTTTCATCCATTAAAAACAAAAGTTAAATCATGTGAACATAAGTACTAGATTATCCTCTAGTGTAAATAGAAGGGTATGGCAACTGGCCAGCTTTAGTGATGCAGAACATGACTGGGAAAAAGAAAACTACACTTGCAGTCTAAAAAATATCAAAAACTAGATTTTACAGTCTCAAGTTTTTCCGGTTCAAGCTCATCAAGGGGGCATGAAAATAATGGAAACTGAAACACTTCTTTTGAAGGCTGATGGAAAGGACTTAACAAAGTACTAATTGAAGGCAGTGAGTACAACTATTAACAGTTTAACACCAGTGTTGTGACGCGGTGGATATTCCATTACATGCTAAAAGCATAGTTAAATACATGAACAAGCAAACAAACAGCATAGGCTTAGTTGTTTAATGCACCTAAAGTTGCCAATGTGAAAGAAAATTTTGGGCTATTTGTGAAGAAACTCAGACTGATAAGAAACTCTTGTCGTTGTTGGTTTACTTCTGTTCTGTAAATTTTAGGGCATACTTGAAAGTACAGTGAAGCAACTCTTCAACCCACGCAAAACCAAATCACTGTACGGACCTGGTTTAAGCCACACAAAAAATACACCGACGAAGAGAGGAGAGAATTGTTCTTGGAGAGAGTTACATCTGAGAGGAGAGGAAGAGAGTTTAACTCAACTCGGGAGGTTACACTTCTGTATTCACACATGATCCCCCATTCTCCTCATCCCATACATCTATCTTGCATAGTTGTGTAACTCCCTCTTCAATTAAAGGGATATATTAAGCATGCTATACCCATACTTTGCTCTATTTCTTTTTGTGACCCAATTAGAATGGGTTTGGGAAGTAATCCATCAAGGGTGAACTAGGTATAAGTATAACCAAATATACTCAGACTTGAATTAAGAAAATCTCAGCATTAATCTTCATATTTGGTTTAGTCATTAAAAGATAAACAACGACTTGTTTTAGCCAGTTGCTTGAGGAAATGGGCATTATCTCTTCAAGAAGAAGAAACAAGAACATTTTATGCAAGTTGCTATAGCAGAGAGTAATACATTAGTCTCATAAAATCATATAATCATATATATGAGAATCCAATTTGCTTTGTGTGTGTGTGTGTGTGGATATGAACTGTGGAAGCAGTTTATGGAGATTTGTAGTCAAAAGTTATATGCGCTAATGGAATCATGGAAATAGTTGACTTACTTTTCAGGAAGTGGCAATGTTGGGTACAATTCATGTGAAATCTTAACAAAGTCTGAGAAGTGTGTCACAGTCTCAACCAAACAATATCTTCCACTAGCTGAAGAAATCTCAAATGCTTTAATATGAGCATTTGCAACATCTTTCACGTTGATCCATCCAGCAGCTAAATTCGGAGATGTTTGTGCACCTGTACCAAAAAAGTATGGCAATTCTTTATGAAAAGCAACACTGTAATATTTGTCTATGAGCAAATCAAGAGGATGTTCAGCCAAGAGTTCTTGAAACAACAATATGTTATAACTTATTTTAGCTAAATAAGATCTTATGCACAAAGTACGATAAAACTCCCTCTCATATACTTACTTCGTATTCCACAATAAGTCACTTATAAGTCATTCCAAATAAGCACTAAATCAACATTCAATCAGATTTATTAATGAAGAAATTTATTGACATTATGACATTAAAGATTGTAGTAGGAAAAAAACACTCAAGTTAGCCAGTAATAACTTTTTTTGGCAAAACCAAAAACAAAAAGGAAAAAGAAAACCTTATTTTTGAACCAGCATCTCATGTCTTTCATGTGCTAAGCAGAAAATGAGAATTCAAGTAGCAGTCTCCTTTGAATGAAATTGTTAGAATAGTATTATCTTATATTTTTTCTTTATTTTGTTGGAGTATATAAGTGGATTGAGTGACAACAAAACCATTTAACCATCATGCAGTTACTACCATATTTAACACAGGCCACCCTTTATTAAAACCTTCTAAAATTTGAGAGAACCGGACCCCAAAAGCTACCTCATTAGATTTGTGAATTGTAAATTCTGATAAACATCTCGTCAGAATAGGGAGTGAATGGGAGAGGAATAGAGAAAGAGAGAGAAGAGAAGATCATACAGAAGATTCAGAACTCAATTCTTATTGCATAATTCCAGATGATCTGATTGCAGTAGCCCCTACTCCTTATATTAGCCATTGGATCACTAGCATTCCTAATTTCCTATTATACCTTTTGATAACCACCCAACTAACCTCCTCTTATTATATTTACATATCATCTCGCCCCTAACAGCCCTTTCCATTCATTATGAGTGAGGAAGCATCCAGCTCTAAAATGATGGACTAAAATGACTATTGCTTCCTTTTGTGTAGCCAAGTCATCAAGGATACCCAGTAAAGAGCATCATAGTACTAAGTATCTAATCTAGTAGTTTCATATTTTGGTGAAAATGATTCTAGCGGTTAGCTATGCCGTTTGATTCCAACATACATACCATACAAGACAGCCCTTTTTATAATGAAATCATTATAATCCTTAGTTTTCATCCCAAAGTACAATTTTGGCAAGTCAACAACAACAATTTGACCCAAATTACCCTTTCAATTATCAAAAGCCAGACAAAGTATTTCAGTTGAAGAAGATCAAGTAATCAGGACACAGACAAATCACATACAAGGGCATCCCATTCAGCATGAACCTTGTGCACATAAAAACAAAAAAATTAATTACCAGTTAATAGCCTTAAAACTGTAGCAGAAGAGTCATTAAGTGATGGTTGCAAGAGTGGTCCTAATACATACGATGGGTGGATAACTACCATGTCAATGTTGTTTTCCCTTACGAATTTCCAGGCAGCTTCTTCGGCCAATGTCTTGGAAAGCGCATACCAAAACTGTAATAGTAGAAGGAAATTGAAGAGGATTGCAAAATAACAAGCATTGGCAAGCATATGGTATTTTCACACATTTGAAATTGGAACAAGTACATTAGTGTAACCAGCAGAAATTGTCCTTGGCATACATGTTTAAGGCTGCATATATGTTTTTTCCTGAAAGGAATCAAATAAAACTGCTGAAGCAGTTTTGACAAGGTTAAGGTGCAATCTCTACATCACAGACTTACAGTTATACAATGATTTGACTTCTGTCATAAGTGCAATAATGCGTAGCCTTTATGCACAATGGAGTACCAAGGAAACACTGGAAACTTAAAATCCCAGCTCAGCAGCATTCATTACAATCACAGAATGAAAACCTTTGTTTCAGTGCTAGTCAAAGAAATATGACAACACCTTAATCTCCCGGCAAAATTCTGGCTTTGAAAACCACGTCTCATCAACTACGAGTTCAGGAGATCTAGGTCGTCCATTAACTAACACTGCAGCCATGGAAGATGTTAAAACAACTCGTTTCAGAGATGGCAATTTTGCACATGACTTTAGAAGATTAAGAGTTCCCTTGACAGCTGGGTCAATAATTTCTGTCTGCAATGAAGAGAGCAACAGTTAGAGACTAAGAAACAAGGCAAGTTTTTTTTTTAGACGACACACAACAAAATGCTAACTTAAATGGTTGACAGACTCAAATCAGGCTTTATCATGATACTCTATTTTTTCCATTGTAATTCGCTAAATCTCCCAAATTTCACAAGTTGTGAATAGGAAAGTAAAAAATTGCAAGATTTAAGTCTCACTTTCAAAGCGTACCAAGTGATTTAATATGATAACTCAACTAACTACTGCTATTTACTGAGGGACAGGGCAAACAAGAGTTTTGTCTCGTAAAGTGCAAAAGTGACTTTCAGATGTGATCCCAAACACGCACTAAAAAAGAGTGCCTTGTTGCAGGTCAATCACTACCAAATATGTATCAATTTTAAAATGATCTGAACCTGTGGGTCATTGGCACTTAAAAAGCAGGGAGAGGCAGTGTGAAAGACACCCTCACAACCCTCAACAGCAAGGTCAAAGCAACCTTCTTCCGAAAGGTCTGCTGTAAACAGCTTCAGTCTTTCCCTTGCTCCATCAAGCTTTAGCAGATGATCTACCTTATTTGGATCATCTGCAGAGAGTTGCCAGAAAATCAGAAATTTATCACTCTAAAATTTGCAGAATAGCATATAAGAAACAAAAAGAAAAAGAAAAGGAATTTTTTTTTTTTGTCTTTTTGTTACGACTCATCCTGAAGGAATGGAAACCTATACCAAATCTTACACATGCACAGATTAATCTCCAAACTCAGTGTTGAGATATGCCTTTATAAAGCCTCTCTTATAAAAATTATTTCCCCAGTCTCGTTTGCAGTTCGTGTGATGTACTAACCATCTGATCAGAGCATGAAGAAAAGTGGAAGCAAATTAAGGAACACTCACTAAGATCCCGAACCGTGGCATTAACAGAGTAACCACGAAGAAGAAGAAACTTGACGAGCCAGGAAGCAATATAGCCAGAAGCACCAGTGACGCAAACCACCTTGCCGTTTCCGGCGTCGTTGCTGCTCATTCTCTTTCCTTCTTCTTCAACTCTACAAAACTTTCCGCCTTTCCTTTTTGCTGTTTACTAAGATCGTTTGACAATAATAGATTATTCGACTGATCTTGGCTTCACTATTTGTCATTACGCTCTTGCTTGCAGATACACTCATCTTCATTTTAGTCTTCCGAGCACGTATTCCACGTTTGACTCCATAAATTATCATAAAATTTGCCGACCGAACCAGGACTTAAATTCAAAGATTATCCTTCCCCTTTAAAATAATACTGTAAGTTCTATCTTGATGTCGCTTTTTGACGAGTAAACAAATCACACGTTAACACCTGTTTTCTGGGATGCTAGAACTGCGGAATGGCAGAGCTGAAAGGACGGCGGTTTTGGTGTTATTTTATTTTATTGTTTTTTGGGACCTGACGTTTGTTGGTTTTGGTGTTACTCATATACTTTTTCTCACATATTTATAATTCTCTCTACTTTTGACTCATAAGCCAGACCTTTAAATATGGTTTAGTACTGCTCAATCCTAACCTTTAATTTGCACATGACTCAGTCTCTTTTATTTTTAATTTTATATTAGTGTCCTTTTAATCAATAATTAAGTCCGAGGTGTCAAGCCACCCTTAAAATCTAATCCCACCGTAGCAGATTTTAAATTGATGAAAAGGGATATTAATATAAAATTGAAAATATAAGAGACTAAATTATAAGTGAGTTAAAAAGTCAGTGATTGAATCGCAGTGGGTCATATTTAAAGTTTGGAGTTATTAATGAGCTAAAAGCGTCATATTCATTGTAGACAGTAAGAAGTTTATATCTATATTAATAATAAAGAAAGACTATAATTTAAGAAAACTACTCTAACTTATACTTTTTGATCTTATATATAAGGAATTTTCTCTCTCATAAGACTGGTCCCCTTTATAAGTAATTTTAACTTTGTGTTTAAAAATTGGAATTAATTTTTTCTATTGTACCCCTAATAAATGTATTTCTCTCTTATGTAATCATTTATTACATGTTTTTTTCTTATAATACTTTATATAGAGTCATAGCTAGAAAGAGCATCACATTTTTGATATAATTATAACTTTTAAGTAATTACAATTACCAATTCGTTTTCCACAATTGCAACAAAAGTTGTTTATATATGGGATAGGAGGGATTATTTCTTATAAATAACCAATATAAATAATTTTTTTAATATATTCAAATTAGTCTGTTTTACATAGAGGAGATAGTAAAATATTTGGATTTATTATACTAACTTTTTAAACCATGATTTATTTAATTAACTAATTTTATTATAAAAACCATAGAAACACTTTTGAAATGCTCAAAAAAAAAAAAAAACGGAGTCACCTAGCGATGTTTGTTTTTTTGTTTTTATAGAAAACAAAGTTTAGGCACCTAGCGATGTTGACCCCCCCCTGTTTTGGTAACCTCACGAATTCAGCGAATGAATTTCAGTGGTTGGAAAAAAAAAAAAAAAAACTAACAACAACGGAATTTCAGTGAAGAATAGCCTGATGAAAGTGGGCTTGTTGTATGTTGGTTATATTTTGGGCTTTAAAGGCCTAATGCCCATTTGTGTTATGGGATCCAACATTAGATTTTAAAGAGAATTTCAGCCAAGGACCATAGATAATAATTAATATAAAATTCTCCCCAAAACATTTTGAAATATCATTTAAGGACCCTAGGGTAAATTGAAATTAATTTCTCATGATGAAATGACCAAATTACCCTTGTCTTTTTTTTAAAAATTAAATATTAATATATTATTTTCCTGCCACCTCCAGTGGGGCCCATGATAGTCCCCACGCCGGCGCTTGACTTCTGGTGGGGCCCTTCTGGTAGCTAGAAAAAAACATTTTTTGGCTAGGGGAGTGGAGTTCAAGCCCCTCCCCAAAAACTTAGGATTCACCCTACTCCCCCCCTAAAATTAGGATTCGGGGTGTCTACTGTGCCCCTCTGATGTGCTCCCTGCTGCGCCCCAATTTTGGGGTGCTTTTTGATTTTTTGGGTTCTTTTTATCACTAGATTTTATACAAAATAAGTGAAATTTTGATATATTATGGGCACAAAATAGATCTATTTTCAATTTGTTGTGATTTTTCAAAAATGTAAGATTTTTACAGTTTTTGGTTTTTTTTTTATTTAGAGTTCAAAAGTCTTAAATCTTTGAAAAATCATAACAAATTGAGAGCATATCATTTTTGTACCCATAATATATCAAAATGTCAGTCATTTTGTGTAGAATATAGTGATAAAAAGAACCAAAAAAATCAGGAAGCACACTAAAATTAGGGCGTAGCAGAGAGCGCATCAGAGGGGTGTAGCAGACACCCCTGATCCAAAAAATTGTGGAGAGAAAGCCTTGCTACTTGGACTGGACATCCTTTTCAATACATATATACACTAAAATATATTTATAATAAACTTAAGTTTCTACCCACTTACATTTTAATGAACAAGTGGCTTATATATCACAAACATGTAAAAAAGCCCATGAACAAGTAGAATATTTTTATTAACAATATAAATTAATTTGACTGATAATAATAACAACAAGTGTCTTACATATTCTTTAGTTAATATATGCAATACAATATATATATATATATATATATAATCTTATATCCTCACCCACTTATATTATGATAAACAAGTGGCTTACACATCACGGACATGTAAAGAGGCCTGTCACACCTCTCTTTTAATCTGACATCTTTGCACCATCGACGCACCTCACGCCATCTCTCACAATGGACTATAGGGAGTTACACCGTCAGAAACTCCGTGCCAGTCTCTGTAACATCCCAAAAATTTTCTAGGCTTGGATAGAAGATTTCGGGTAGATGAGGTCGTATCCGGATATTTTTTGAGGCCTAGATGAGCTATTTGGGATGAATAAAGGAGCCATAATCAGGAGAGGAGAGAGAGATCTCCTGACTTTTGAAGTGAAGTATGGGAAGGACCTATGTGCAAATAATGAAAATTTGGCAAAGTTAGAGGCTGAATTTTGGACAGGTCCGAAAGCCCCAAAAATTCCCATAAAATTCCAGAAATTGTTTGGAGCATCTAGAACATTATGGAGCAGTTAGAATAATTTTTAGAGGCCATATAAATTTTTAGTGATTTTATGAATATTTTATTAATTTTTCGTTAGACCCGATTTTTGGCCAGAAATTAACTACAACAGATATCTAGAGGCTTCGTTGTTTTGGACTGGGATTTGAGAAAATTAGTAGGTATATAAGAGGATAAAGGAAGTTGGTTGGAGGTTGAGAAGAAGTCCAGAGAAATTTTAGAAAATTCTGAAATATTGGTTACCGCTGGTATAAGGGACTTCTTCGTAGAAAAATTATTTTCTGGAGTTCCAGACCTCAAAAAAGTATGAAATATTTATGGTAGACTTCTGGGATAT
>JBAGKO010006705.1:0-11844 GCA_037177275.1 Acacia concinna | reverse complement strand
AGGGGATTGATGAGGATTAGGGTTAGGATGGTTGGGATTAGGGTAGATGGAGGCTAGGGTTTCAAGTGCCTGGCTGCTAACCTGTAGACGTAGGGCTTCTCTCTCTAAACATAGGTTTAATCCCCTATTTATAGACTTAATTTCAGATCATATCTTTGGAGATTTCTATCTTAATTTGAAATCACATCTATCCAAATCTCAAATCTTTATATAAATCACGTCTGGGCAGATTACAGACTCAGGTCGCGACCTGGCTTTAGGGAACTTCCTTCCAGGCTCGATTTTGCTCCAAAACACACCGTTTCATTAAAAACTCTCCCAGGTTGCGACACAACACTCTCTAGGTCACGACATTGAGTGGCAGATCAGTATTCTCATGTGTTTTGGGCCTTCAGGCTCTGGTTTCTTTATTTGCTTCATCCTGGCTCCAATTTGGGCTCCGTTTTCTCCTTTGCTTGCCTGAAAACATAACAACATAGAGGCTTTGCCAAGGCAAGTGAAGAATCATAATTAAAAGATATAAATAATCACATTTTTACCCTTAAATCAGTAAAATGCAAAGTGTGAGACATGCAATCCAAATACTATAATTACGACGCATAATGTGGGTAAATGTATGCAATTTGGCTAGAAAACACCCTTGAAAACCATATAAATATTGTGTCTGGTCAAGGTGTAAATACAAAGTGATAAAGATATGTGAGGGAAAATGTGCACCTTTTTATAAATAAGGGCAAATCTGAAAAAAAAAATCCATTTAATACTTTTCTTGGTTCACTAAAATGAGATAGAAGTGAGGTATAAAAAGGCAATGAGTGGTAAACCCTAAAAGGCTAAGTGCTCATTTGGGGAAAAAAAGCATTTTTCTATAAATTGAGACAAAACTCTTCTTATATATTTACTTTGAACATCATAAAATTACTTTTTACAAGTTAAAATGAACTAGAACCAAAAGAGATGAACAAGATTCTAATGTATGCATGCAAGGTAAGAGTTCCTCAAGTGTCACAGTAACTCAAGCGATGATTAAAAAAAAAAAACTACTTCAATAAAATTGACTAGCTATTGATACATTTATATTAAAACTTTAATGATGTATAACTTCTTAAATATAATTACAACTCTCAATAGATTCATTAATTTTTTTTAATTGGAAAAAATACACTTTTTTTAAGGGGAAAAATTTACCCCTAACCTAGCACTCCCCTGAATTTTCAATGAAGAAGAAAGACTCACATCCACCACATGCTCACCTTGAAATTAGAACCCACAGCCTCTGATTTAAATGAGGTATGGGGTGCCAATTGAGCCAAGGGCACCAAGCTAGAAAAATGACCTTTTAAAAAAAAACAATCACCACGTATATTCATTTTTTCCTTAAAAAAATACTCCCTTCGATCCTTTTTAAACAGCTTTCATCCTCATTACGAAAAATGAATTGGTGGTTAATATTAGTTAAAAAACATCGATTGTATCAAAAATGTCATATCTTTTCCAAATGTGCCCTTATTTATGAAAAAAGTAAGAAAGATAATGAATATAAAATATGAGATAGAATGAGTAGAAAATATGAGAAAGAATATGTAATAAATGATTATATGCAAGGTTCTGAAACTTAGATCGCTCACTGAACCAATTGGGGAATTGGATCAAGGGCTAATCGGTCAGACCGAAGTTAACCGAGTGCCAAACCGATGAGGAATAAAAAAAAGTAATAATAATGTAATTTTTATCACACTATCCAAAATTCCAAATATTATATATCATTTCATAATTCATATACCACTCCTTTACACTTGAGTTTTAAAATTTGTAATCAATAATTACAAAAATATTCATCCTAGCAAAATATCAAAAACATGAATATGATATCATAATAGTCCCACCCATATGATATCAAAATATTGCCACCTCAAATCACCAAACTAATAAACATCACCAAAAAAATCATCATTAACACCATTCAAATTGAACTCTTTAGACATGGAAACAATAGGAGGTGGATTTGTAAGAGGAAAAGTAAAGGCACTATGAGCAACATGGTCATCATTTAAATTTAAAGATGGAGCTCTAATGATATTAAGAACAACATGGTCATCATCATCATCACCACCTATATATAAAATTTTAAAAAATATTAGGAGTAGTGTAAGAATAAGAGCTAAGAACATAATTTAAAATAATAGAAAAGATAGCTAGAATTTAGAAACCTCCGAAATCCCTCGCCATTTGTTCAAGTTGAATATTTATTGCTCCTACATCATCAAACTCAAGAGTAGCTTCTTCTTCAAGCACCCAAAAGTCTACTTTATCAATTGATTCATAATCGATGGGATCATAATTATCTTTCCTTTTCTTCTTCAATTGATCCCTACAATGTCAACATAATAGAATATTAATAATATTGAAATGTTTATTAATTAAAATATTTAATAAAAGTATAAAACAACCATTCAAAAGTCATGACTTTTATTTTAAAATTACCTAAACTTTAACCTCAATTTGTAATTTGCAACAACCAAATCATCAAGCCTTTGATGCTCCAGTCTATTTCTCCTTTTACTATGGATAGGCTCAAATAAGCTTTAATTTATTTCACAACCAGAAGAAAAAGAAGTTTGAATAAGAACACGTATGGCAATATGTTGCAATTGAGGTATTGAACCACCATAATACAACCACTAATCATCTACAAAATAAAAGAAAGGGTTAAGGTTCTTAAATAACCTTCAACATTTCACAAAGGAGCAAAAATAACCTTCAACAATTTTTGGTACCAAAAGTAACCTTTAACTTTTGAAAAGGGAGCAAAAATAACCATAGTTGTTAACACCATTTGCCTCCATTAAAAGTAACATTTTTGGGTGCACAAATAACTATTAACTTATATCAAAAGTGTAAAAAATAGCCATACATTTTTTTCGCAAAGAGGAAAAATTTTACAAAGTTTCAGGTCAAAATGCAGATATGTCTAAGAGCTTCAAAAATTCTCATAAAATCCCAGAAAATAGTAGAGGGTATCTAAAACAACATGACTCAAGCATAATAATGTTTTGATGTCCAAAGAATTTATTATGAATTTTTGAATATTTTCATAATTTTTGGTCGGACCAAGTTTAGGTAGATACTGCACAACTATCGGGTCTAGGTAGTCCGGTGGGCACATCCAAGGAGAGATGCTGCCCAACTACCCCGGCCTAAGCAGTGGGGATGGGCCAACAGCTGGGACCTGTGCTCGATGGGCTGTACAGGGTAAAAGATTGCAAATACATATGGTAATATTAGGATAATCTATGTCACCTCTAGCTATCTCATAATTAAAAACTAGTCATCTCATAATTAAAATCTCCTTAGACTCCAACTTGCCTAAGCAATACAAAACTTGTGAATTAATATTTTAAAAGTTAACTTTCAGTTACTTGTGCATGTAAAAAAAAGTATGGCTTCTTTTTGCACTTTTAATATAAGTTAATAGCTATTTTTACACTAAAAAATGTTAGAGTTAACGGAGGTTAATGGTGTTAATAGCTATGGTTATTTTTTCTCCCTTTTCAAAAGTTAAAGGTTACTTTTGATACCAAAAATTATTGAAGGTTATTTTTGCTCCTTTGGGAAATGTTGAAGGTTATTTAAGAATCTTAACCCTAAAAGAAAAGACAGTTAGTATGTATCAATAATTTAATCCCATATCATGTAATTTCAAGTATGAAATTTAAAGTACTTACAAGGGACTAGGCTGTTTCTTTACATAAAACTTTAGCAAAAGATTCTTTATGATCACGATAGATACCAATTTGTTGCATAAATGTAATATAATATTTAGCTTGATTGGGTGAGTTTGCTTCCAAACATCAATGTTTTCTAACAAATTTAGGACTATACAAGAATGAGGGATTCAACATGTATGCCGCTACATGAAGATAATTTTTCAAGTGCTTATCCGAATGACTTCATATAATATTCGTGTAAGGCATGTATTTATCTTTTTCTCTTTTCAAACATGTCCTTGATTATATTTTTAACCATTTGCATGCCTTCATAGACATAATGCATTAAAAGCTTTTGATATGAATCAACAATCCTCAACAATCTAATCAAGGGAAAAACAACTCTCACAATTTCAAAGCAATCACCCTAGAACCGATTATTTAGAATGATTTTACTAAAAGTTTTCCCAACTTCAGCAGTTTTAGCTAATTTGTGCTGATAAAAAAATTGATCAACTAAAGTTTGCAAGTCATGTTTGTGCTCTTATTTGCTATGAAGAGTAATGAATATGGTGGCAAATCTTGTAGCACTAAGATGTACAATTTCCTTCCAATTTGGTAGTTTCCTTAGTGATGACAAGAAGACCAAATGATTTTAAGCAAATATAGTGATTTTGGATGCCTTCTTTGCAAGGTCTGACACATGAGGTAAAGATGCAATGTCTTTTAAAATAAGATTCAAATAATAAGCTGCACAAGGTGACCAATAAATGGTTTTATATCTATCTTTTATCAATCTACCACACACAACATACTTAGCAACATTGTTAGTCACCACATGGATTATATTTTCAGGACCAATCCACTTAATAACTTTTTTAAACATTGAGAATAATGTGTTGGCATCTTTAACTATTTCTGAAGCATCAACAGATTTCACAAATACCATGTCATGTATTGAATATACTAAGAAATTAATCAAATTTCATGGTTTAACGTCAATCTAACTATTAGCCATGAGTGTGCAACTATTTTCTTTCTATTTAGCTTGATGGCTATCAAACAACAATTCACATTCTTTTTATAACAATCATTCAATAAGCTAACTCTATACTCATGATAGCTATGGACTTTAAACCCCTATTCAATTGCAATGGGAGCGTCAATGGCTTGTTGAAACAAGGGGCAAGTCATTACATTAAAGGGAATACAATTCACATAAGCACATTGAGCAATGGTCATTTTTGCATTATGTTGTGCTTCTTGACTAGCCCATACACTCTTGATGCTTGGCTGGGCACTAGGAGTTGTCCTAGGTGCAAAATATTTGCCAACCACCACACCTCCAAAAGCTTTCCTTTTTGAAACAGTTAGTTCTTCACTTTCGTAGTTATATTCTCTTTATCTACATTATCTTTATGACTTGGATTTTTTTTACCTTCCTCAAAGATTCTTTCATTATAGCATGCACATCTTAAGTCACTTTTTTACAAGAAGCCTGTAACATCTCACTTTTAGGCCCTTCTCCGTCCCTTAAAGTGGCCCTTTGAACCACTTGATATATCCGTATAGCAGAAAATGGAGAGGAAAATTTTTTTGCAAAATGATAAGCAACTTTTCATTAATACATAGAGGCATACAGACCAGAATCCAAAATACATGTATCAAATGTACAGTACATATACATGCAAGAAATCAGGAAGCATAACTATCTAAACTCTTTCATTTCCTTTGCCTCTTGCAGAGCTTTCACCTGCATTGTAGAGAGGGTCAGGTTTCTTGAGAAACCTTAGTAGCAAAATCATAATCAATAACAATATAATGCAATGCATGTCATACTATATGCAATGCTCGTACTACTCTTCTAGTGCTCTCTCTCTAGCACTTATAGTGTATAGAAGCATGCACATGACTCTACCTCTATCACAAAGCCAATGCATATAAATAAAGAGTCATACATCTCATATATATCATGCTCGCTCAACCAGAATATAGTAAATAGGCAATCAACATACAACAGACAAGCAAAGCAATACAAGTTAAAGTTAAAGATTCTAGATACCGATATCCTCGTGTTGTGTAGGTGTATTGTTCCTTTGTTTTTGGCACTTATGGGTCACTGGTCTACTACTCTATAACGCCTACATAGACCACAGTGTAAAACATTACTATATGACTCTATCGGTATACTACAGCTTTTCCCCTCCTGTACCCCCTAAGGTCTTGGTTCCCTACTATCTGGACCGTATCCTTCCCCTAGTTGTACCCCTCTACTGCCCACCCTATGTAGCCCCAGGTCCCTATTGTTGGCTCGTCCTTACTACCCTGACTGGGGCAGTTGAGCCACATCTCCCCTCAGATGCGCCCACTAGACCTCTTGATAGTCAAGCAGCACCTCCTCCTAAGAAATCCTACTCATGTCCAGGACAGTCGTACAACATCTGCCCCTAAGAAATGCTATCTTAATATGAGACAGTCGGACAACACCCCTAGGAAAGGCTATCCTAGTGTGGAGCAATTGGCCAGCGCTTCCCTTTAGGAAGGCTAATTTTGGCCTAGATAGTTAGATAGAACCTCCTCTTAGATTCACTATTTAGGCCTACCCAATTGGACAAAACCTCCCCCTAACTACTCTAATAATTGTTGGAAAATAAAGAAATTTAAAAGAGGGAGGGAACCAGAACTTACTTGAATCAAAGACTGGGTCAGAACAGCTCGAAACTACTTCGGAAGAGGCTTACTTTGAGAGGGGTGGAACTCCTTCAAGAGGGATAGGGGAGAAATTTTTTTTGTGTGAAGGAAGGGGTAAGAAGACGTCTATTTATAGGTGAAGGGGATAGGTCAAAATGCAAATATTTATTGGGTCTTTAAGTGTAATTTTCCTAAAAAGTTTGTCTTTTTCTTGTGTTCACACTGCTTTTATTCTTCTTGTGACATGTGTCATATTCTAAGTTGTTCTTGACTCCTTCTCCCAAGCCAAAAATCATGGCTCCTTCAACCCATAAAGAGTTAGGGCCATCCAAGCCCAATTCCTCAAGCAATTTCCACCGTATTGACTCGAAATCTTGGGAAATTCTAGAAATTTTTGTGGTTGTCTAAAAATTCACCAAAATTCCCTAAAAATAATAGGAGGCTACAATTAAAATTTTAGAATTTTTGGATAACTCTCAGAATAAATTTATCAAAAAGTCCATTTTTCCGGCAACTAGCCGACTTTGGCAATTTTAGTTGATATTTCTGAACTTTTTTGGGCCTCCAACCAACTTTATAAATCCTCTAAAATAACATACTAATTTTCTCAAGTCCATTTTCAAAACATTGAGATCCCTAAATATCTGCTTTGGCCAAGGATTGGGTCCAGCCAAAATATTTGCAGATCCTGTAAATTTTCCTCAAACCTCCAAAAATGATTCTAAACACTCTATATTGTTCTAGATGCCATATGCTATGTGCGGGACCATTATGGGAGTTTTCAGGGATCTCAGACCTGTCCGCATTTTGACCCAAAATTTTGCGAAATTTTTTCTCTTTACACATAAGTCCTTCCCGAGTCTCACTACTAATGTTGTGAGATCTCTCAATCCTTTATAGAATAATGCCCTCTGTCCATCCAGAATACCTCATCCTAGGCCTAAAAAATATCAAGGTATAACTCTTGTTCTACCCAAAAACATTATTTTGGCCTTCAAAAATTTCAGAATGTTGCAAAGCCACTTGACTAGTCACCCCAACTAAATGTTATTTCAACCTATTTATCCCACATCCATTGTAACTTGAATCACATAAAAGGCATGTGAACACGCTTACTTCCCCTTTTTTCATAAGAGAAACAAATTCTCAACCCGAGTTTGTCTTCTTCTTCTTGTTTTTTTTTGGCAAACCCTAATGATTGTGGTGGAATTGAACTATTTTTGGAAGGAGGAGCATTACTAGACTTGAGATTGGGGATGGTAGTATTATGAATTCCTTCATTATTTGCCTCCATCTATTTATCCTCATGAAATAATTACGCATTAAAGCCACACAATGAGTCCAATCCGTCAGTGTGTTTCAAAATGCCAATGCATGAAGTTCATAATTTAATTTATAACTAATTAGTAATCAATTTCATTAACCAAATAACATATACGTATAATCAATATCAATAATGAAACAAGAATACGAACAATAATATGCGTGTTTTAATGGTATACACATGTGGTACGTGATATCAATATCATTAACCAAAAAGGAATGAAGCATTACGAACTAAACAGACATATGGCTAGTGTACATGTGTGGCCATCTCGTTAATCAGTAATCAAAATCACCAGCCATATTTGGTTTGTTCTATGGTATACATGTCTGATTAACAAAACAAGCATCAAATTAAAAAAAAAAAAAACTACCCTACAGCCTCTTAACCAGAACAATAAGCAACAATCTAAAATGACTGAAACAAGGAATGAAGCAAAACAAACAGAAACAGAGCAACATTCGAGAAGTCTCAAATTATAAGCACAAAATACAAATAGTCAAATATACATGAAGGATTCCAGAAACCAAACTGAAAATTCTAAAGAAAAGATAGAGCTTTAGGCTTCAGTAACCAAAGCTCCGTCTCATTCAAAGGTCAAGGCTTTGTTGACAAACCCAAAACATTGCTTCTGCCCCATAGGAAACCATCAAAAGCTTCCACCTTTCAAGGAAATAGGGAGAAGATTAGAAACAAACCCAAACAGATTTAAAGAAACACATAACGTGAGACACTGAGATCTGAAATTGAAATTTAACAAGAATAATGCAGTGAAAGACGTTGTTTCATGAAACAAAAAGGGAACAAAAAATTATACTCGGGGTCAACTTGGCCGGGAAGATCGTGTCAGCCCCAAGTTTCCGGTGACCCTGGTTTGGCTGGTTTTGCTGCCGGTCCAATGATTTTTGGTTTGGTCCGTGTTCACAAATAATGATTATATGAGAGAGAATTAGTAGTGAGTGAATGATAATAATTATATAGATATCTATTTAATAGGAATAGAAAAGGAAAAAGTAGTTTAAATTTTGAGATAAGAAAATAAAGTTGCTTATATTAAGGACCAAACATAAGAGAAAGAAAGTTGCTTATAAAAAGGACTAAAGTGACTAACATAATGTTATGTTGGAAATATTGTGTAGGTGTATCAAAGAAGAAATCTTATATAACTCAAGATTGTGAATGCTTGAGTGTATAATAGAATATGAGTTTGTATAATAAAACATCAGTAGGATTGAGGTCAAATGATTGAGGCCAAGTGGCATTGAGCTCTATCCCTGTGCTCCGCTCCTCTCTTTTCTTTAAAGTTATACTATTATCTTTATGTTGTTTTGTCACCTTGTTTTCTGTAGGAAGGGATTTATTTTAGGGAAAATTGCGTTTTGATCCCAATCAACAAAATTTATAACAAAATAGTCCCGCAAAATCGCATATTTGCAAAAAAGTCCCGTACAAAATCGTATAATTGCAAAAAAGTCCCATAAAGTTGTCAATAGGCCAGCTAGAGTTGTTAATGACAACAAAATGTTTTGTTGTCATTAACAACTCTAGCTGGCCTATTGACAACTTTGGAACTTTTTTACAATTACATGATTTCGCGAGATCATTTTATTGTAAATTCTGTTGGTTGGGACCAAAACACATTTTTCTTTTTATTTTATCATTTGGAGTGTCGTTTCTTAATTTATTGCGAGGGTTGTGAAATATTTTCTAAGAATAGTGTCGTTAAGAGACTAAAACTATTTCTTTTGTTTTGTTTCAACAGGTACCGCTAACAATTTGTATAGTACAAGGTCCTATTAGTCACCAACATGGTAGATTAAGAATAATAAACACTACTACTGGTAAAAAACAAAAGAATAATAAACACTACTCAACACATAATTTAAGAAAAGTAGCCCTATAACACCCTCATTCAAATTTCTCCCTACTAGGACATGAACTCCTAGATCCAAATTTAAGGCGTGACAAACTAATAAATATGTACTGTCGTTTTCTTCTCTACATATATATATACATATTCAAGTGAATGGTACAACCTCATATTTGTCCCCATTTCAGTCTCATAGGAGTTTGTAAATGTTTGACATCAAGGTTGGCTCGCCCAAACTTACTTCCGGCACTCAAAAAGTTAGTTAAACCATAAAATATGTTGGGGATAACTTTTGAGAAAATGGCATTTGGCTCAAAACTATTTTTAAATTTCAAGCAACTTTTTATTGCTTCTACTGTATGTTGCTTTTATTGGCGTTTGACAATGTTGAAGCCTTTTTAAAATTCACTCTAACTATGGAATGACGACGAACTTGTTGATGCAATAAATTTCAAATTATTTTTGTTTTATTAAATGATCAAAGGGTACATTAAGAAACAAACATGATCACACAACACAATCTAGAAATAAAAATAGGCTTCTGCAATATCCTCTAGTTTAGGACATGAACTTAATTTAGATTCAATCCGAATTCCATACGTGTATGCGTTCTTCATATGAATGCTATAGCCTCCATTAAGAAGTCTTCTCATGTCAAACTATTCTAGAAAATCAGCATAATTTAACATTTCACTTTAAAGAATCCTAATAACTTGCTCAACATCATATTAATGCTGAAATTGTCACAAACCTTTTATCCAAAGCCAAATGGAGGCCATCTTAATATTCATTTAATAACTCTCTTTTTAAATTTTTCTAAAGCGCTTAGTTTGGCCCACTCAAAGCTCAAACACAAAACCCAAGGCCTTGTAGCCTAGTGGTAATGATATCTCCCAAGTGGGAAGAGGTCACGGGTTCGATCCCGTCGTTGTAACCTCAGGCCGTTAGTGCCTGCCCGTCCTAATTATAAGGACCTTTATTTAAAAAAGTATAATTTTTATTTTTTAAATTTAACAAAATTTTGACCCTCAAATTAAAAAAAATGTGGTTGTGAGTTTTAAAGTTTATTATGTTAATAACATTTAGTCTTTAAAATTTAAAAAGTATTGACTTGATCTCGTTTTTTACAATGTCAATTTATTGGATATGTCACTACCACCTCTAAATTAGTTTATATGACATGTTTATTAGGACAAATGACATGTCAATTGATATTATTTAGGTTAATTATAATGACATGATAAAAGATTTGATCATCTTATTTCCTGTTTAAATTAAATGTTCGGCTTAAAATCAACTAAAACAATATCATCTGTTATATTAATTGTTTTAATAAGTATGTCACAAAAACTACTTTAAGGGTGTTAGTGCCACATAAGCTGAATTAACAGCATTAAATATAGAACTAAATCTTTTTCAAACTCTAGGAACTAATTGTTATAAATAGAATAAGCTTAATGGGCTGTTTGATATGGGGGAGGGGGGGAACATGAGAGGAAATATAGGAATTGAATTTAAAAAAATTGAAGAAGTGAGATTATAAAATTTTAATAAAGGAAAAATGTAATATAAAAAAGTATCAAAAAATAATTTTAAACTTTTAACCCTACTTTTTTAATTTTATAAAATTCAAGTTATAAAAATTTTCCTTCCCCCTCCCTTCTAAATCCCCCATACCAAACAAGCTCTAAATGACTGCTTGGTATGAATGATTTGGAAAGGACAAGAGAGGAAATTTTTATGAATTGAATTTTTTTTAAAAAAAAAATCTAAAGAAGTGAGATTATAGAAGTTTAAAAAAGACTAAGTATGATAATTGATAAGATAATAAGAAAAATTAATTAAAAATTTTTAACTTCACTTCGCTCATTTTTTTTAAATTCAGCTCCAAAACAAAATCCTCCTCCCCTTTCTCTTCCTTCCCCTCATACCAATCAGCCCTTAAGTATCATATATTGTAGCCATTTTGAATTCTGCTATCAAACATAAGTGGTTAGATAACTTTCAAGGAAGCAGTACAATTAGCATAGAAGCCAATTATCTTTAGCTCAACTGAAACAATCTCTTCCTTTAGGGAAAGAGATGACAGGCTCGAGCCGGAAGGAGTAAGTATAGGCGTGTGTGTTTGTGTGCTCATATAACTCCATCTAATTCTAATTATAAGTGTATGTTAACTTTTTTAAAGAATTTTAAAAAAATTCTAAAAAAGCTAATTACATTACTTAATCATATTATATATTGTGTTTTATTAT
>JBAGKO010006694.1:0-11846 GCA_037177275.1 Acacia concinna | reverse complement strand
GAGGAATATTGCAAAGTAATAAATCATATTAAGCAATATATTAATCTGTAACAAAAGGCATAAAAATTTAAGGGAAAATTGCGTTGAGGTCCCGAGTAAGGGAATATACATTAAAAAAGGTCTTGTGAAATTAATAAATTATAGTAAAGTCCCTTAGAACTTTTCTGTTGTTAATTTGAATTATTCAATTACTCAAATACCCCTAATTGTCAACGACAGCCCCTGAGATTATTAATAACAGCCTCTAAGGTTTGTGGTCAACGACAACCCTTGAGATTGTTAATGGCCGCACCTGGGGATAGTTGTTAACGATAGCCCCTAAGGCTGTTAATGTCAAAGCCGACATTAACAACCCTAAGGGCAGCCATTAACAACCCAAGGACTGTGGTTGACAACTAACCCCGAGAGGTTGTTAATGGGGTTGTCATTGACAATTAGTGACATTTGGATAATTAAACAATTCGAATTAACGACAAAAAAGTTCCTAAGGATCTCATTGCAACTTATTGATTTCATATGATCTATTTGATGTAAATTCCCTTACTTAGAACCTCAACACATTCTCCCAAAATTCAAATATGCAGCATCAATGGACTAAATTTGGGTTTGTTTGGTTTGAGCGTTTGAGAGCTTTTGGGGGTGGTGGTGGCTGGAAAAAAAAAAAAGAAGTAATAAGTCACTGTGTTTGGTAAAAACTTAAAGAAATAAGTAGTTTATTAAAATAAGTGGCGTAAAAAAGAGTCCGTTTTGACGATGAGCGGTATAATAAGTGAATTATTTTTATAAGTAGTTTATGAGAAGTGTTTAAAAGAAAAGTGATTTGTGTTTTGATTGGGGTAGAAAAAGTGAATTATTGGGATATAATAAATTACTTGTTTGAAGTAAAAAAATGACTTATTGAAAGTAAAAGAAGCGGCTTATTTTCACAAATCACTTTCCTAACTTATTTTTATAAGCCACTCATTGACATAAATGACTTATTCAAACAGTTGCATCCAACACCTGATTTGACAAAGCTCTTTTTTTTTTCTGCTAACGCTAGAAAACAGTTGCACCAAACAGGGCCAAAATAAGTTGGGAAAAATAACTTTTTTTAAAAAAAGTCACTTCTTCTATTTTTAATAAGTCATTTTTTTTAACCTCAATTAAGGGTGGAAATAGGTCAGGCGGCCTGTCAGGAGCCTGTGGCTTGGCATGGCCTATTTGAATTTAGTAGCAGGCTCAGGCCTGTTAGTAGGCCTGTTTTCTTTAAAAGGTCAGGCTCAACCCTGTGAATAGGCCTGTTAAGCCTATTAAGCTGGCCTAGGCCTGTTATAAATATAAAATATTATAAAAAATATGTAAAAAATAAATAATAAATATAGCAACTTAATTTTTATTTTTGTGATATAATTATCATTATGAAATATTTATTGTATGATAAATAGATTTTAACATGTAATTAGACATGTAATAAGAATTTATTTAAATTATGATTTATATGAGTCAAAGAAATTAGTATTTTTTTATCAAAACAGAAATTAGTATTAAAAATATATTATAAATAAAATATATAAAATAAAATAATTATAATAAAAAATGAAAAGATAAAAAAGTAATAAAAGAAAATGTGTAAAAAAATAAAAATAAAAGATAAGAAAAAAAGATTGAATTTTGAAAAAAAAGAATTAAAAAAATAAATATTAAAAGAAAGGCCTGTTAATAGGCTTTCAGGCCAGGCCAGGCCTATTAACAAGCTAGGCTCATGCCTGAAAAATGGCCTTTAACAGGCCATAGGTCAGGCTCAGGCCTGCTTGTCACAAAACAGGCATGACCTGTTTGTTCCCACATTAGAAGGAGTCCTATTACATGTAAATATATTATAATAAATTTTAATGCATAATTAGCTTTCTTAGGATTCTATAGAAAAGTCAATTATCCCTTATAATTAGGACCGGAGGGAGTATATTAATTCATAAGTCAAACAACATAATTTGTAAGAAAAATGATAGATTTTAATATTTTAAAGTAATATAATTAGTTTTCTTAGGATTCTTAAAAAAAGTCAACTGGTCCTTATAATTAGGACTGGAGGGAGTATATTAGTTCATAAGTTGAACAAAATAGTTCATAAGAAAAATGATAAATTTTAATGCTTTAAAGTAATATAATTAATTTTCTTAAGATTCTATAAAAATGTCAACTAAATCTTATAATTAAGACCAGATAAAATAAATTGTAACATTTTTTTTAAAAAAATCACTACATCCAACATTCATTTAAGCACCAAATCTTTACTTATGAAAATAAGTTTGTTATGGCTGATAAGTTCAATATCTCAAATGCACTCCCAAACAACCAAATATTTTTTCACTTAAACCAACGTCCGATTACAAGCTCAAATGTCCAATTTTTCCACAAAAACGTCGTACCAAACACACTATTAGACAAACATCCAATCAAATATACCCTATGACTCTTCTTTACTTGTCTTTCTCGTTGTTTTCCCCAATTGTTTTATGAAGAGATAAGTTAAGGTGAATAGGTTTTTTTAAGGATAATTAATATGCAAGTCCTTATAGTTTCAATCAATTTTTTATTAGGTCCCTATAATTTTTTTTTCTTTTTATCAGGTCCTTATCGTTTAACATGTTTTTAATCAAATCCTCGTATTTATTTTATTTTTCATAGGGTCCTTATTGTTTCATCGAATTTTTAATAAAGTCCTTGTAAGGTTTTTGAATTTTAAATAACTATCATAATTTTATTTTATTTTTAGAAAAATTTATTATTATAATAAAACTTTTATAATATTATAAATAAAAGACAATTATAATTAAAAACTACGCATTATAATTATATGTTTACTAAAGAATTACAAAGAAGATTAAAATAATTCATAAAAACAATTTTTAAAATAAAATATATTGATAATTGATTATTTATAGAATATTATAATTTTTTATATTATAATACTTAATAAGATTATAAATAATAATATTATAATATTATATTTTATATTTTAGAAGAGTAGTATTAGTATTTATTGAATAAATAAAAATGTAAAGGGATCTAATTAAAATTTCATGGGAAATTATAAGGACATGTTAAAAATAAAAAAAAATATATTACAAGGACGTGATTTAAAAAAATATATGAATGTATAAGGATCTAATAAAAAGAACAAAAAAATTATAAGGACCTTATTAAAAATTGGTTGAAACTCTAAGGACCTACATATTAATTACCCATATTTTTATTATGGAAAAATGCTACTTGAATCAAAATAATTACACCAATAACTTCTAAAAGTTGGGATTTTCTGCTGAAAAAAGATACGATGGGATGTACTAACTTTTACTGGTTATTAATATTAATTATTAATTAAGTATACTATGATATGACTTGATTTAGTAATATTAATTAATAATTAATTATGATACCATGAGATTACTTTATAATTCTAAATAACTGTCTTTTTTTTTCCTGCATAACTAACTGTCTTTTGATATGATGAGATTTTCTAAAATGTATTTTCAATACTTCATGATTATTTTAAATAATATCTCTTGCCTTTATCATTTCTATTTCTTTTCTTATAACTTTTATGTATTCGGGGCTATCACTAAACCATAGTTGAATCAGTTGACAACAAAAAATAATGGAGAGATTGGGAGGAAAAAATGAGGAATGTCTATAACAATTGGCAAGTGGTGTGCATTGTGGAAAATACAAGGCAAATTTGGATTATTTATTTATTTATTTATTTCACTTTTGTCTGCAAGTAAAATGTGATTAATATGCAGTTTGTGTGTGTGTGTGTGTGTGTGTGACTAGACGGATCGGGACAATGTACCCTAGTGACGGCCCTATTAAAGATCCAGTAACAGCCGCTGATAAATTAGTTTTCTACAAATCTTGTGCTCAACTTGGTCTTGGCTTGTATTTATATTATGAAGATTAACTCTGCGCGTGGATTGAAAGAAAATTAGGGAGAAAAAAATATTGGAAAGAAAAACTTTTAAAAATAGTAAATTCTTTTATTAATTTGGGAAATTTTCCTTCTTAGTATCTTCTTTCCCTATTTCCCCCTTACTTTTCACTCCCTCCAAATATAGGGTAAATACTAGACTATTTACCTTTGCGAAATTGTCTTCTCTTTGAAAGGTTTAAATATTATGGTTGCTGCAAAATTGGTAATAGTTGGTACTCAGTTGGGAAATATTTGACAGTTAAACAACAACAAAAATCAAGGAATAAGGTTAAAAAATTGGTTTTGGAGGTTATTTGTTATAACCATCAAGTATGTTTCAATTAATTGATGGTTAAAATGTAAGAACATCAAATAATATCGAATTAGTTTTGATCATTTTGGTGTTCTGGAGCAGTGCAAACTTGAGACATATCTTCGAGTCCTCAGTTAAGAAAGTGATTCAAATTGCTAGGAGATGACATTTTTTTATTAAATGATTAGTTAACTCTATTTTTTTTGGATTTTTATTTATAATAGGCACAAATAAAGATAACATAGAAAATAGATATTTGTGATATCATGCACTAAGAGTCCATTTGGTTCCACCATGCATGTTGCAAGTCTGCAATGGTAATTTTTATTGTGTTACTATAGATGACTCATTTGGTTGGACCAAAAATAAAGGAAGAAAAAGAGGAATTTGATTGAGGGTAACATAGCGATTTTTTAACTCATTTTGACATAAAAAATGAGTTTATTACTAATCTTCTTAACATCATGGTAATAATTATCGCATTACATTACATAGTAAAGCTACAAATGAACCAAACGGCCTCTAACGCTAAATATAAATATCAGTGTCAACCAATCGTTAAAGTCTTCAGTATCATGATTAATAATTTTTCCTAGGATTCTAAAAAAATGACCTTTTAAGAAATTATTAAAAAACTACTCAATATGTATTTCTTTATTGAATTAATATTAATCGTTCCTTGTTCCATATATTAGAGAAATAATTAGGGCTTCTCCTCGTGCGTTGCAAGGCTTGGGGTGGTCTAATCGATACTATAGTGGGGATAAGAATGCAGTGTTATTTGTTGTCTGTTGTCATCGGAAGTTATCCATGTCGTTGCCCAAAACATCTTATCATTTTTCACATTTTATTATTGACTATATATTGAACCTGCGCTCCATTGTTATTGAGAGGCATTTTGTTTTGCATGCCCTTTTTAGCGAATGACTAATGTGATTATTGTTGGAGGGGTTGGATCCATGAGGAGTATGAAGAAAACAAAGCAGTACAAAATATTTTCAAGGCGTGGTGATAGCTCCCTATATTTAATTAAATTGAGATATATTTTAGTATATTTCGGGAGTCATAATTGCTAAATTAGAGGGATTTATTGGAGATTTTGTTAAGATATTGATTGGGTGCATTATTTAGGGGATTTTAAATAAAATATTATAATTTTAGATTAAATAGAAATAGGTAAGATTAGATAAAAGATTAAGTAGATTTTAATAATTTGAAAAAGGGAAAAAAAAGAATGTTTTTAGTATTTTATTATTGTTGTTGTTGTTGTTGTTGTTGTTGTTCTAGTACATGAGCTTTCCCTTTATATGTGCGCAGCGTTTTGAGAATTGGATGGATAAAAAAAAACCTAAAGCTACAGTAGTGGAAAAAGAGAAAGGGAATAGCAGCAACCGCAGTATTGAATTAACACTGGTCATCGTCATTGCGAGAACGAGGAGTAGAACGAACCAGATCGGGAAAAAAAAGGGCGAGAATCAGAGAGAGAGGAAGAGAAATTGAAGACTGGACTTAGGGAGGCGATTTTCACTACTGTTAATCTTCTTAATCCCTAGGTCTGACACACAAGTACAGAGGTTGTCCGACAAGATCAAAGCAAAAGAACATAGGGAGATTGCTGCTGGAACTCGACGATCAAAGGAGCTGGATCAATTGAAGCATTGTTATGCCATTAAAGAGTTTCATTTTGCCTTCTAGATTCTTGAGCTTTTTCTCTTTTCATGGTTCTTTGCTCTTACATTCTGTTTCGTTCTGGAATGTTTATTGCTGCTGGTTTGAATTTAATTCCTGATATGTAGCTAATTTTATCTTGCAACCTAGAGAAATTATGAACTTATTTAGTTAATTAGACTTTATTTTACTTTTTAGTTATGTTTTAATGTTAATTTTGGTTATTTAGTCTTGCTTGTATTTTTTATTTACTTAGTGCTTGATCACCATTATGTATGAATTTGAGTATTAGGATTTACCTTGATGAAGGGAATTTTAATTAGATTCTAAGATTAAGTAATATGAGATTAGATTACTGTCTAATTTGCAATTAGGATAGACATATACCTAATGGCCACATATAATTGTTGAAGAGTATGTTTAAATTGTTTTGCCTCTTGATTAATTATGTTAGACATAACATTTTATACTTAAGAGAGAGTTGTAAGTGGACCAAACGACACTTATAGCTATTTATACTAGAAATTAACAAAATTGACATCAAGACTAATTAAATTAGTGGAAATAAAGCTTATGAAACTAATAAGTGATTAGTGACTCTGGGTTGCACTTTTAATATTTGTGATAGTTAGTTTATTTTTATTTTAATTTGATTTTGAATTTTATTTTCACTTATTTGAATTAAACTTTGATTTGCTCAAATTAATTGAAAGTGTAAAATCAATGCTCAACTGAGTTTAGGTACCAAGTCCTCATTGGGAACGATATCTTACTCACTACTTTATTACTTAATACGATATGTGCACTTGTAGAGTCAAGAATTGCAAATTTTGCACCCATTATGTGGGCAACACTTTCCTTTAGGCTTAATTCACCTTCACCTATATCTATTTTATATGATGTAAATTGGATTGACGAGTGAAGTTCATTTAGTATACAATGAAAACCGTTGAGTATGAATTGTACTCACAAAACTCAAGTAAAACAACAATGACTTTTACAAAATCATAATTTAACTTTATATTTGTGTGTACTCAAGGACAAATGCAATGAGTTTTATCTCTTGATGTTATGTGACTTCTAATCTTATATCTTGTGCTTATGTTACAAGTGAAGTGATGGTACATGTTATTTATAGACCATTAAGTAATGTGTTAAAGTGGTGCCTCTAAAAGCAGCAACTCTTTAATTAAAAGTCATAACCATATGTTAGATTCATAAACCTCATATGTCCATTCATGAACTAACATAACTTAATTAACCAATATTTATTTAAAATGACTCTTCTATGAAGAGTTACATTTTTATAGTACTTTGGTTTTTCTAAAAACCAACACAACCTTTCAGTAAGAACTTTTGGTCATAACTGTCCATAGAGTCAATAAAATGAGTCGAACCTGTCGGGCTGGCCCTTATAAGTCTGCTTAAGTCGAGGTTTGGGCTTCTGTTTTAGGGTTTAAAATGGAGTTGGGCTTATAAGGGCCAGCCTTATACGGTCTCGAGCTTGAAAGGGCTAACCCTGCAAAGCCAAGGGCCGGCCTTTTAAACCCGTTTACTTTTTTTTAAAAAAAAAAATCTTTTTCTTTATCTTAAAAATATAGAAATTCTATTTTCCATGTAATGTTTAAGCTCTTATTTGTACTCACAATTGGATGCATGGGTCCTCATACTCATGTTGCTTGATATTTAGCTTTTTATGTTTTGTGCGAATTATTTGTTTATTTGCATTTGTAGTGCATGGAAGATGGTGTGCCTTTGATTTTGTCGTTTGTTTGTTACATAATGCGTACCATTTAGACCTTAATTTTTACACAATTTAATTATGTGTTAAATTATAATTTTAATTGTTGTAATTTCCTAATTTTATTTCTTTGAAAAAATATTCAAAAGGCTTCGTGTCTTGCAAGGCCAAACTTGACCCTTATGTTAAAGGGTCAAGCCTTGAAAAAGATGTGGTTTTCTTAAGCCGGGCTTAAACGGGCCAACCTATTTAAGGCCCTGGCCCTTAGAGGGTTCGCTTTGATTCCCAGTTCTAACAATCCATATGTGTTTATAGAAACATAAACTTAGTGACTGTTAGTGTTATAACTCCCTACACAATCCTTCCCTTAAATTGTTGTAAACATATATTGTACTCCTCCAATCTTATTTATAGGACAAAGAGTGAAGTTTTTTGTCATATTTATAAATCATGTTATTAAATTTTTGAGGTGAATGTCAATTTAACCCTTTACTTATTATTGTATTCACTTTGGTTTCATGTGTTATTGTGTATATAAAGTAGGGGTAGAGTTGAAAAATTGTTGATTTTCATACAAGAGTTAATAAGATTTAAGGTTTTCCTCAATTTGTATGAAAAATGTTGAAAGTGCCTTATAAATATAACTAAATAAATAATTGTATTTTATTTGGGGCATTAATTCAATGGTTATTCATGGTGTGCGGTATTCCAAATGGGAGCACTCACTGTGGAAGGAAAAAAATTATTTAGAATTTGATATTGTACACTTAGCTTTACTCAAAATATTTTTGGCTCTTTTTTTATTTTTTTGTTGTTCAAGTTTTTTCTCAATTTTTATTAGAGAAAACAATCTTCAAATACGTAAACTTATACTCTTATAATATTTTCCTTAATTAAATCAAATTCAAATTCAAATTTATTGATTCTATTATAACCCTTTGGTTTTAAACATATATAGTGTTAAGGGGCAGTTCTGTCTCATAAGTTTTCACCAGGGGTGTTTTTACCCTGTAGGTTTTTCAGAGTATAATTTTGCCATAACCATTGTCTCCATTAATTTTAATTGTTACTTGACTAAATATGTTAAGCTAGCAGTCCACATGCCATATACGGTATTTTTGTTATAGTGAAAATTTGCTACAAAAGATTTAGATTTAACTTTGAAAAAAAAATGAAGAACCAAAGCCATGGATTTCAAACGTCAGAGACTATAAAACCAAAATTAAAGTAAACTATAAGTGCTAATAATGGTATTAACCCTATTTCATTTATTCTTTTTCATATTGCATCCATTAGTCTTACATGTGAATCTTCATATTCAGAGATTGTAAAGAGGTAAATGTTTAATAGTCGCTCATATTTAATTAATAATATAAGAATGAATAACCTCTTTATTACATTCCTCATAAGTAAACATTTAATGGCTATTAAATATTGTCTTTAAATTTCATTTATTCCGTTTAATGTTGTTTACATTTTTCCTATGTATGCATTTATATATATATATATATATATATAATGAGATTGCAAGCTAAATAATTCATTAAAGTGTATGTTGGTTCCAAAAACATTGCTTACCTCTCAAGTAGTACCATATCCTAAAGGATTTCAGGATCAAACAAAACACTTCTTGCTTCCAAAGCATTAATAATGTGGGCATGTGCTATCAAATGAAAAATATTGTTACGTAGAAGGGAACCTGTGCATACGTCCTTTGAATTTGATTCATTTGTTTATCTTTATTTTAATACAGCTTCACAAACCTGGTTACAATGGCTCCAATTTAGCATTCTTCTTGTTAAATGTATGACTGATTTTTCAAATAGTACTATATTGATTATAGCACCACTGCACAACAATTTCATTGGCTAATTATCTAATTGTTTGATTATTTTACATGACATGAAATGAACATTACTCTATGTTTGCAAAGATGAGATTCAGTCTTTTGTAGGTTTTCGATTCTCTTTGTTGATCTATCAAACCCTATGACATTTGGAAAGTGGATTGCCTATAATTTAACACCCGTTAGCACTAACCAATTAGTTTCTAAGATATTAGTTGCTACGAATATTTAACTATCTATTTTGCAATTTGCAATTCTTTTATGGGGACAAAGTTGAATGTCTCCATTGAAATTTACAAATTATATTCTTAAAAAAATGTCTTGTTGTGGACTTATCCTCTACGGGTTTAGAATCAGTTTATATTTATCTTTGTTGCATAGAAACTCAAAGTTTTGGAAGTGATGAACTCTCCCTTGTGAACTCCTTCGTGTAATGTTCCTTCAAGTGATTTCGAGTGATAAAACCTTTAATTGTGGTTCCATACACATTTTACACAAAATTATGTAAGTGGCAATGTAGAAGTTAGTTAATAATTAGTGGGACTTCATGATTGTCAAACATTTTCATCCATCAGAATCATGTGCACGCCTTCTAGGCATCTTATGGAAAAGTACTTTTGTAACCAACCAGCTTCCTCAGAACACGTGCAACAATTACCCATGTGTCTTTGTTGTTACTGATTTAGCGGATAAAGTCTGGCTAAAGGATTGCCATATCTGTAGATTATAATACTCTCCCCAGTCCTAAATATAACACCCATTTTTATGACACAAAAATGGGTCTTATATTTAGGACCGGAGGGAGTAGTAGTGTAGCATGGATAGCAAATGTACCGTTCCTTTTTCCATATATTAGAGAAATAATTAAGCATACAACTTTCACAACCACAATTGATATGAACAGTTAAATCATATATAGGAAATTGGAGTAATTCATAAAAACCATAAAAGAAATACAAATGCGAAAAAGGTATGTGTTTAAAGAAGTAGTTGCTCCATGGGAGAAAGAAGTTATCTCTTACCCTAGTACTCCAAAGCCTAACCCAAAACCATTTTTATTTTGTTTTCGTCCAAAAAAAAAAACGTTCCTATTTTGTTCTAGTGTTCTACCTTGTCAAGATTAGGGGTTTTCAGGTTATCTTCATTTTTCATTGATATATTCTGATGTAATATGCTGCAGCATTACTTTGAAATGCAAGATGGTGCTATACATATGTATCCAAATAAATATTGTAAGTATACTTGAAGAAAGTTTTTGTTTTATTTCTCACATTGTGGGACTTACTCTCAAGGGACGCTACAAAAAAAAAATCACATATTTGTACTGATCAAAATATAATATTTATAGCGATTTTAACCACTACAAAATAATGTAGTTGCAGTTAACAAAACCATTGCAAAATTGAGTGTCACAAAGTATTTAGTAGTGGAAGAATCACTACACATGTCGCAATAACCGCTACTAATTCTATAGCAGTTAAAATAAGCTACTACAAAATCATAGCATGTCAATAGGTTGTAGTGGTTTATAAACCGCTTCAAACTTTTTTTTTTTTAAATAATCAATGTTGCACTTTGGAAGAATTTCAAATTAGATGGTGGGGATAATTTTAGAATTTTATCTTAACCTTTGTAGTAGTTATATAAACTGCTACAAATGTTGAAAAGTTGGCGGGAAGAAATGGTATTTTGAAAATTTAGCGCCCACATTTATAGCGGTTTTATAGAACCGTTACAAATGTTGAAAAGTTGGCGAGAATGGTGTTTTAAAAATTTGGCTCCAATTTTTGTAGCAGTTTCAAAGTTTGTAAAATCCTTAAAAAGGGCGCTAGATCGAGCGCCAAATTTAATAATTAAGATGTTGTAGGTGTTGAAAAAATTTAAATATTTTGTGAAATTGGTTATAATTTTAGAAATATAAATTGATTTATTAATTGAATCTTAATATTATCCCCGACTGCTCTTTGATGCTCTCTCCCTTGACTGCTCCTGCTCTGTAGAGGCCATCTGGGTCGCTACTCCTCCACCACCTTCCCCTTCCCTTTGTTGTTCTTAGAAGACATACTGATATACCTGAAAATACAATTATAATCATAAATATAATGCAAATAATAAAAAAAATTTATATAGTTATAACTACATAAGATACCTAGGAAAAATTTTAAAATTCAATATGTAACACTTTTAATAATGTATAATACAACTATCAAATGCTATTAAAAAATTAAAAAAATATATAATTATAACAAAATTTAAAAAAATAACAAAATATGTTATACAAATAACATATAACAAAATGTGTTATACAAATTAAATAACAGATATC
>JBAGKO010006654.1:0-11848 GCA_037177275.1 Acacia concinna | reverse complement strand
ATTAGGGGATGCCCAAGTCATCACCCTTTTTACGATATTTTTGCTGATGTGAGGATGTGGATGTCCAAAAATTGGGAGGTGGTGATATCTCATATCCCGAGGGAACAAAATATCCTTGCTAATTATTTAGCTAAGTTATTCCATAATATAATGGAGAATTTTGTTTTTCTTAATCAACTGCCTCGTTCCTTTCAAGAGGGGGCGGTTGGTGATGTAGGTGATTAGCAATGGATATCCTGTTTTCTTTTTCAATTGTTTTGTAATACTGTTTTAAACAGTAGATTATCCAGTTATCCTACTCAAACAAAAAAATGAAATGATAAACGTATTAAATTAACAAATCCACCTACAACAAGATGCATGGAAGAGCCAACTAAATGAACGGTACTTGTTTTAGAATTAGGGTTTCTAAACTCATACAGGGACTAGCAGGTTCGGAAATCGATCATGTTCGTATATCAACCTGGTTCACTTCTTTTTAAAAAGAATTTTGCAAACGTGGTTTTTTTTAATTTTTATTTTTGAATCTCATATTAATAACCTTGAAATATTCACTCCTAACTGATTTAGTTTAGGGTTTAAGATCTTTCACTAATTTAACACACTAACTCTTGACTCAATACTCAATCAAACAGTCTCAATTTTAGAATCTTAGTTAAAACTAAAAAATTGATATTAACATCCCAACACAAAAACTCCAGAGTCACTTACACTTGTCCAGGTGTACATATATCTTCTAATAAAAGACACACGTGCGCGCGCGCGCACATATACACATGTTTGCAAAGAGTGGAAGTAAACATGAATCAAATCATTAATGTAGCATACTAGGAGGCGTAAGACGTAAGTGTTTACAAAATGAAATATTCCCTTTTCAGCAATTATTGTTTTAAACTATGCACAAAACCACGCAAGGTAGAAAAATGTAAGTGGATGGGACTTGGGAGCGAGAATAAATATGGGAAAGGTCATGCCAGATTCGAGAATTATTATGATCAACTATTGCCTATCCTGTTAGGACACTGCACAACGTAAGTCTTGTCTTATACATAGAGTATTTATAATATTTTTTATAAAGATTCACTAAAATCTTAAATCTTATTAATTATATAATAAAGTTCAATAATTTTTTTAATTCTGCCCCTCTTTAATATATATAGTATCAAATAAAAATAAAATTAATATATTAATAAATAAAGAATAAAATTATACATTTACATGAAAATTTTAATAAGATGTTTAATAAATAGAATAAAAAAAATATTCTCTCTTTATTTTGTATATAGAAAAAAATGAGTATATAATAGTACTAATTAATTAAGAACGAGAGGGATTATTCCTGAACTTGGGATGCATGCTTCTGAGTGAATGGAGTTATTGAAAACTTGTATGCATGACAACTTTGAACCGCTAATTAATATTTGGAAATGACAACGGTACAGTTAGTAAGAGACACGTGTAAGCTTTATCAAAATTTGCACCCATGTGTAAGATCCTAGTAATTATTTTACACTGCACAAAACACAACTATTTTTTCACACCCGCATCTATTAAAAGGTCAAGCTCTCTTTACATATGTTAAAATGTTTTAATGTATCATATCATGTTATTTTCTCATTACAGAAAAGTGAAAATTAAAACTCAATTAATGAACAAAACAAATTAGAAGAGCGCCTTATATTATTTCGAATCAAATGATCTTTCTTTCTTTTTTGAAAATGTCTAATATTTAAGATGAGAAAGAGTATATAATACACGTCAACTTTTGAGAACTAATTAGTTTGAGTTTTTTCTATATTAATAAGGCAAAGTTGAAGGTATATGAATTTAGGGTTCAATGACAAAAAAAACAGGGGTGGTTGCAAGGGTAGTGAAGAAGTGAATAAAAACAAGGGGTAAGGGGTATTTTTACCCTAAAATTATTATGGATAAATCGTCCTTATTAATTTGTTCATGGGGGCAATTTTGCCAATGTCATTATTATTGTTAATTTTGATTATTAGTTGGCCAAATATATTGAGCTGATAACTCATAACTCACATGCCGTTCACGAATTTTTGTTAAAATGTAAATTTGTCTTAAAAATTTTAAATTTAACTTTAGAAAAAGATTAAGTGAATAACACATGAACTTTTGACATAATCTACACATTAATAAAAATGGCGTAGATAACATGTAGAATGTCCAGTCAACATATTTAATCAAATAATTGTTAAAATTGGTTGGATAATGGCCAGGTTTAATTTACCTCCTTTATAACAATTTGTAGACAAACGAATGAAATATTATTCGCCAGAGTGTGAGAACTTTCCCTCTGCTAGGGTTTTCTCCCTTCAATGGGTCTTGCTTTGTCAAGTAGTGGCAGCATGCCGAGAGTGTGATGTTTTCTACCCCTTTCTCTCAAGCTTCTCCTCCTCTTCTGACGAGGCTTTTTGGTGGTATCCTCACGCCATGGCCGAAGGGAATGATGAATGAGGAGGCATCAGACGGTGACGGAGTGACGGGAGGTAAGGTGGATGGAGGCAAAGAGGCGTCTAAGCGTTGACTTCCTAAGATGAAGATCGATGGTGACCTCCGATGGGTGCCGCCATGGATTTCGAAGTTCTTGTACAATTCAAGGTGGTGTTTTAGTCTTCTTACCAGTAAAAGCACAAACAAGGCGATTGATTCGAGGGGTGGGAGCTTGGGTGTTCTCATAGTGGGAGGCAGATTAGTGGCGCAGTAGTGGATCAAAAGCTTTCGGAACTCAAAGGTGCTGCCGGAAGACCCAAGTGACGGCAAGGTGCTGAAGCCTCAAGTCATAAGTGGAACTTGGGATTCTCCGAAGCCTCTGAGGAAATCACATATTCCGAAGAAATATCTAGCTTGGGCACAAATGGCTTCAAAGGTAACAAATTTGCAAGTTATAGATCCTGAGGTTACTGAATTAGTAAAGTTTCATCCTTTTACTACTGATGGCCTTTTAGGATGGATTGCTGATATGAGTATGATAGCCTGTATTTGTGTTGGATTATCTCTTATAAATGCGATTATCTGGTTAGATGACTTAATACTTGATAGGGCGTGCTTAGAGTTGCTTGAATGGGGGGTTCAGTTTTATATGTCAATATATATCACCCAGGTAGCCTCTGATCTTTGAGTTATGGTATGGAATGGCTGTAAATGGGACAGAGCATGAATTACTATACCAAGCCCCAAAATCAGGGATGTGAAACTCTTTCAATAATTGGTAGCCTTTGGTCTAAGATATATGATTGTGGGAGAAGGGTAGAATATTATGTTGTTCAAAAGTTTAGGGAAGGCATAATAAATAGGCAATTGAGAATCATTATTTTGCGCTTGTTCAGTATGCAAGTATATGCTGTTCATCATTGGCCAAATATGAGCCTGTTCAGTGTGTTGATCTACACTGTTCATTGTAAGGCTAGATATGTGCCTGTTCAATGTGTATGGTATTACTGTTCTGCCATAGTCTGGAGCTGTGTTTGTCTCTTACATTGTCTAGATAATTGTGCTATCTCTTATAAAATGTCGATTGTTATTATCCTTGAGTGTTCTCTCGTGCCAAGGAATTTGGTTAGGAACCGTTCATGCAGATGTGTTCACATTGAAGCAGATTTGGTAGCTTGGTGGATTGCCAAAGCTTCATTAAACGGGTCTGCCTACTTTGCTTGGGTATCTCGACTCTTGTTTCAGCTGCAGAATTATTTGGGATTTGTTGTGGAAGATGCTGCGGCTCTACTATTTTATCTGTATTGTATTGAAGAAGAGTTAGCTAGTTTTATCATCTTTAGTTTGGTTGCTAGTTTATGGTATGTATTTCCTATTATATATGCTATAGGTGGCTTGTGTATCTCTTTGAAGACTTTGTAACTTTCTTTAAGTTAATTCCACATATTCCTTATTGGCAAAAAAAGAAAAACAATTTGAACACAAAAGTGTTTCTTAAAAACCTTTTAAGATAAAATTACTCCTCTTTAGTAAATTTCAAGATGAAAATGCTCTTTACCCTTACATATTAAAAAACAAAGGAAAATTGGAAGTTACATATGAGGGAAGAAATCAAGAAGAGGTGGCACGTCGAGCGTGATGAAAAGAACATTGGTATTGTAAAAGTTGGGAGAGTAGAGTCAGAGAAGGGGGCAACGTGTGGGGGAAGGGAGACAATAAAGTAGTAATACAACTCAAAATAAAGAAAAAAGGGTGGAACACATAATACATAAAGTAACGAATTACCAAATGAAGATGAAAACAAGTCAGTCAGGAGAGGACAAGTAGTAACAATGAATAGTGTGACATATCTACTTTTAATGAAGAAATGAGAGGGAAGAGAGAATGAAGCATAGGAATTAAAGCTCATCCCAAAAAAGCACAAAGAAAGAGATGCAACCCCTTTATCTTTATTTCTTTATTTCTCAAAGACACGGCGCTGACGCTTATACTTTAAAAAGCCCTAAACATCAACGCGTTTACAGCAAATAACATTATCTTATTTCTTAAAAGAGAAATATATATATTATTTATTTTAATGTGTCGATATATGATGCATGCTTTGGGGTCACAAGATCAAATCAGAGAAAGAAAGATAAGAACGCGGAATCTGTCAAATCAGACTGCCTGGCTCATTTCATTTCCTTCATGTGGTCTCTGCCTCCACCCTTTATTCCCCGCGTCCTTTGTCCATCCATCAACTTTCCTTTATTTTTATTCAACATCTTAACATTTATTTATGCCTAATTCACTACAACTACACCCAACACATACATACCTAAAGCATATAACCTCCATCCATCCATACATACATTCACTTCTTTATATTAAGACTAAGATTAAGATTAAAATAATTAACATTATGATTGAAAAAAAAACTGTTAAAATTAATTATAAATATTGAATATATAAAGTAGGTGGGTGAGAGTGAAAAAAAATAAAAAGAGAATATACAAGAAAAGAGTAGTGAGAGAAATATATTAATTAATAATAAAATAAGTAAAAATGTGTTTAATATTGAGACAAACATGAAATGAAATAATTAACTGGATACCCGATCCAAATATTGAGACAAACATAAATATTTAGTGCTTTAGTCTGAATTCACTCATGGTATTCTGTAATTGCCAGACTTTTCTGCTTCAGCATTATGCCTGAAATTATAGTTTCCATCTGCTAATTTTTTGCCATATATATATATATATTTTTTTTTAAAAAAATCATTGCCCACTTCTTTTTGCGGACATCTAAGAGAGCATTCTTCAATCTTCATGTAAACGTGACTGAATATCTCTTTTCGAGAAGAAAATTTGGCAAGAAATGGAAAGACTCCTAAATGATGCTTCATTCTGAGGTCACCAGCAACAGACACCTCAACGTGAGATTTAATTGAGTTGGTTATAAACTGGAAACCATTAATGCATTGATTCCCTGAAATTTTGAGTATGTTGAGTTTTTGTTGGAATATGCCTAGTCCATTTTTGGTGGATTAGGGACTCTTATGTAAATATATAAATTATATGGGTGTAAAATAAGAATTTTATTATTTTATTTAAAATTCAAAACAATGACTTCCCTACATTATATATGGGAAGACGTGAGTTTTTGAAGATAGGTCTTATTTTACGTTTTACGATAAAAACAAAATTCCCTCTGGTTCTCTTCTTCTCTGGTGTATCTCTCATATACGTGATTAGAGTCCATAATGGTGCTCCGATCTCGTATGGGTACTCAACGAATCGTCTGGACTCCAGGTATATGCCCGAAAATCCCTACAGTTTTGGTTGCGGTTCCAATTGGTGTATTGCCTGAAAAATTATGTGGACAGTTTTAGTCCCTTGAGAAGTGATGGTAGTTGTAATTTCCTTGTTGCTTGTAACATATTCTTAGTTTCTATATTCCATCTAGTCTACAATATATGATATTTTTAGAAGAATAGTTTAATCTACAATATAGGACACTTGTAAGGTAATTAATACTTATTTTTCAGTTTTATAAGATAAGAGAATGAAACTTGTATCCTGTGTGTATTACTCTGTACAATAAGGTCTCTTTATATAGATTAAGAGAGGAGACAACCCAATAAATTACAATAAACAATGGAAATAATGCAAGAATAGGAAACTCCTAATTATATACAATCACAATGAAAGATATGATTTGATTCTCAATCAATAACACTCTCTCGCAAGTTGGAGCGAATATATTAGTCATGCTCAACTTGTCACACAAATAGTTAATTCGTATGTTAGTAAGGAGATTTATCAAAAGATCACCCAATTGGTCATTTGATCAAACATGTCTTGTATAAATAGTCTTGTCTTTTGTCTTTTCTCGGACAAAATGGCAGTCATCTTCAATATGCTTTGTTCGTTTCGAAACACGGAGTTGGACGCTACATGCAGTGTTGCTTTATTGTCACACCTTAGCTTTATGGGCAATGATGTAGTAATACCCATTTCCTTTATTAACTAATAGATCTATATGATCTCATGTACAAACTAGGCCATAGCTTTATATTTAGCTTCTGCACTAGACTTTGAAACTAGTGTATGCTTCTTACTCTTCCAGGATACCAAATTTTAACCTACAAAGCACAATATCCTATAGTGGATCTTTTTGTGGTCTCTGATCACGTATGATCAGTAACACAAAAACACTCAATTGTGGTGTGCCATTGTTTTTATATAGAATTCCTCGTCCTGGGGAATCCTTTAAGTACTGTAACATGTGTTCTACTGCTTCCCATTAGGCCACTATTGGTGCTGACATAAATTGGTTTAACACACTATGAACAAACTAAATGTCAGGTCTCGTAGCCATAAGGTAATTCAACCTACCAATCAATCTCTTGTATATTTCTGGATTCTTAAATGGTTTTATTTTCTCAAGAAAGACATTTTCTAGGAGATCCTTAATTGTAGATCATAGGCACACTACTAGGTGTTACTCTAAACTTCCCATTCTCTTTTAGAAGATCCAATACATACTTTCTCATAGTCAAAAGTATACATTTTTTTACATCTCTTAACTTCAATTCCAAGAAAATACTTCAGCAAACCAAATCTTTTGTCTCAAAAATAAGAATTGAGAAATGTCTTGAGGCCTAAGATACCTATAATGTTATTGCCAGTTATCACAATATCATCAACATATACACCAAGAAAGATTGTGCCGGCCTTCGTGTGCTGATGAAAGATAGTGTGATCACACTTACTTTGATTCAACGTAAATTTCTTAACAACTGCAGAGAATCTATCAAACTATGCATGAGGACTCTGCTTTAGGCCATATAATGATTTGCAAAGGTAACATACCTTCCTTGTCTCCTCCTAAGCCACAAAACCTGGTGGTTGCATCATATATACTTCTTCCTATAAGTCACCATTGAAGAATGCATTCTTGACGTCTAACTGATGAAGTTTCACCCATATGTTGCCACCAAAGAAATGAGTAAGAGGACATATGTTAATTTGTCAACAGGAGAGAAAGTTTCTTCATAATCAACCCTATAAGTTTGAGCATATCCTTTGGCCACTAACCGAGCTTTTAAGTGTTCCAATATGCCATCGACTTTAGTTTTGATTATATATACTCATTTACACCCAATAGCTTTCTTCTCCGAAGGTAAGTGAACAAGGGTCCATGTATCGGCCTTTTCCTAGGCCATCATTTATTCTTCTATCGCAACACGCCATCCTATATAAGCTAATGCTTGGGGAATTGAGGTAGGTTTGTCTATGGAATCTAAATAGGCGATGAAAGCATATGAATGTGGTGATAGGTAGTCATATGAGATATGATCAGAAATAGGATAAGCACAATTTTCATATCTCTTAGGAAGGCATGAGGATGTGTACCTTTTCAAAGGGCAATAAGTAAATAATCAGATATGGTAGGAATAAGGGATTGATCTAGGATCTCAGGCTCCACAACAGAAGGACCAATGGATTGATCTAACAAAGAGATAACATTAGAAGGGGTATGATCAGGAGTAACAACAACATGATCAATTGAACCAGAGTCCGAACTAGTAGAGAGTGGTGGTAGAACAAACACTCTGTAGACTAGAGTATTCTCAATTTCATCACTAACACAAGATGACTCTAAAAATAGGAAAGGGGTAGACTTATGGAATGTGACATTAGTTGACACTAAATATTTCTAAAGATCATGAGAAAAAACAATGATAACCTTTTTGGACATGAGAATACTCGACAAACACATATTTTAAAGACTTTGGATCGAGTTGACTAACTTAAGGGCAAATATCTTGTATAAAATAGAAAAAACCAAAAGTTTTGAGCTCGAGAGAAAACAATGGCTTGTCAGGAAATAAAACGTGATGTAGGGTTCCACCAAATACAGAAGATGGAATTTGATTTATTAAGAAACATGCTATGGAGATTGCACCAGCCAAAAAGGTTTTGGAACTTTCATGTGAAACATAAGAGCTCAGGTAGCTTTGAGTAAGTGTTGATTCTTTCTTTAAACAACACCATTTTGGGTAGGTGTATCTACACACAAAGATTGATGAATGATGCCATTTGTTTGCATAAAATTTGTAAACTGGCTTGAAAAATATTCTTTATCATCACCGCTTTGCAAAATTTTCACAAGACAATCAAACTGTGTTTTGACTTTTGCACAAAAATTTCAAAAATGCATAAAACTTCAGAACTATTTTGCATTAGATATAACACGTAGTTCAAGAAAAATCATCCATAAAAGAAACATAATACTTTAAATCTAGTTTTTGGCTCAGTAGGACAAGGGCAACATATATCATAATAGACCAAATTAAAAGGGAACACAACCCGTTTATTAACCCTAGATGCCAAGTAAACAAAACTATGTTTAGCAAACTAACATGACTAACACTTTAAAATGGAAACAAATGAAAATTCTAGAAACATTTTTCTTTAAAGATAACAAAGAAACATAACCAAAACGACAATGCACATCTAAAATGGATGAACCACCAATATAAGCAACTGATCGGGACATAGGATTCTCAAGATAGTAGTAGCCGCCTAACTCATATTCCCTACCAATAAGCTGCCATTGTAAAATCCTAAATTAAACAATGGTCAGGAAAGAGTGAGATGAAACAATTCATATGGTGGGTTAACTTACTAGGGGATAAAAGATTAAACGTGAGGTCCGGAACATTAAACACATAAAATAGCAAAATGGTGGGGGTAATACTAATAGTGCCTGAGCCTAAGACGAGTATGGATGAATCATTAGCAATAACAATAGAAGTAGGTTTATCATAGCGTGAATATGATGAAAACAAATGATGGTTACTTGTTATATGACAGTAGCTCTAGAATCAATAACCCACTTCGTAGAAGAAGTAGCTAAACATGTATTAGGCGTATCTACAATCAATACACTCGAATATGTGGGATGTGAGATAGTAACATCACAAGATTGGTCAAAAGCCTAAGCCATAGTCACGGATCCACCTTTTTGTTGATCATGACACTACTTATTTTGCAATTTCTTACAGTTTTTCTTGACATGACCTGCTTCCTTTCAATAGTTGCAAATAATATTGCTAGAACTTTGAGCCAAGCCACGAGAATCACCAAATTGATGTTGGTTGGTGCGACTAGCCAAGGCACTACTAGTTTGAATCACAAAGGATGAGTGAATACTATCAGCCCAAAAAGCATGAGAGAAAGCATTGTTAAGTGAAGGGAGCTCTGCACTAGACAAGATCTGTGAACTAATGGTCTCATAAGATGGATCGAGTTCCTCTAGAAAGCTTATAATAACCTGATGCTCCATATTCTTGATTCGGGTTTAAAGGTCACCAATATGATATATTAAGACCTTCATCTCCTCATATAGTTGGTTAAAGTCAAGGAAGAAGTCCTTTAGAGAACGACCAACCTACTGGGATCCATAAAACCCCTTACAAACCCCGTAGACATGAGTTGTATTACCCTGACCAGAAAACACAAAGGCAAGATAATCCATTAATCCTTTGACAATATTACAATGACCTGCAGATGAGAGAATCTTCAGCTCAATGGAGTTCCTAATCTGGTAGAAAATCCTGGAGTCTACATGAGTCCACTCTAATTTCTTTGAATCCTCATCTTTTTCAAATGGTGGATCCTTTGTTAGGTGGGTCATCTTCTCCATTCCAATAAGATAAGCCCAAATTGTCTTATTCCAGTTATGGTAGTTAGTCCAATTCAACTTAACTGGAATAAGAGCAGCCATTGTGAGGACCTCAAGACCATATTTAAAACTCGCCATTACAATTAGCAAATAAACATATTACACTGAAAGAGCAATTACAAAGAAATGACCAATACAGTCCATAAAAATTACAGAAAAACAAATATTGCTCCAAATTAAACCAAATCCACCCAAAACAGAATGTAACTGATCAAACCACATTTTTATAAGATATTTTGTGATATATTTGGATAATTAATCACAATTTTTGGACCCAAATTGTATTTATTGTAAGTGATTGTGATTGGAATTGCTTACAATAAATTAAGTTTAAAAAGAGTAAAAATATCATATATTTCATTATTTGCCTTGATTGGTTTATTTTTGAAATTTAAAATATTACATATTTATTTTTTTTCAAATTAGGGAATTAGATCAAAATAAAAGAGTAAAGAGCTAAACTTATTTTAAAAGAAGCAATATATATATATATATATATATATGTATATATAAGAACAGTGACAGGATAGGTGGGTGGCAATTTGGCACAACACAAGGGAGGTGTGTGTGCCACAAGAGAGAGAACACAGACACTACAGTGAATTCAGCATCCACCACCAGCCATTATCCTTCCAGTCAACCACCTTCATCGTTGACCACCTTCATTTTTATCAACCCATCACCATCAACATCCCTCTCTTTACTACATATCAGCTACCACTGACAATGAGAAGGAGCTACAGGAAAAGGATATAAGAGAGAAATAGAGACGTAAGCATGAAGTAGCGATCTGGACTTGAGGTGTGATTAAGGGATTTAGAACTACCACCATCTTCCTTTCATCATCTAATTACCATCGCCCTCCATCACCGACACCCATCATCATTCTCTATCTTTCTCCATCTTCACCACTGTGCGTCGCCACCATAGACAAAAGATACATGAGCTTCGGTGAGAGAGAAAAGAGAACCACCATCTTTATTGCCGTCAACTATCGCGAGACTCCTGTTGACCACCGTCACCTTCCATCGTCGCCGACAATCACCTTCACTGATCATCATCATCATTCTCTTTTCCTTTATTCACTGAACTATTACAGCTTTTTTATTCAAATATTATAAAAAAATAAATAAATACTGAAATACAATAATTTTTAAATTGTTTACTCAGATACTATAAGCAAAATTATCATTTTGTTGTGCGAGTTTCAAAAATCACATCTTACATGTGCGAGTTCTTCACAAAGTTGGAGAGAGAGGGAAGAAATTATACTGAACTCACATATTATATATGCGAGTTCAGTGGGGCCACACACTACAGCATGGGAATAGCACCACCGGGCCCACACTATAGTGAACTCACATAGATGAAGTACGAGTTCATTAAACTCGCATAACATCTATGCGAGTTCAGATGAGGGTCCCCATATGAGTGCATCCGCGGCAGAGTGCAGAGGGAGTAGAGTGTTTAGAGTGAGCATGCTTTCTTTCCCTTCATTTTTTCTTTGCTGATAGGTTTCCTCGTGAAGAAACAGTGCACACCAAACTCCTATATAAACCATTCTCTGCTCATATTTGCTTCACTCCTTTCATTCTTCCCTTGTTCCCATTTCTTTCATATATGCGAAGCAAAAGTTTCCTTTCCTGCATTTCCATTATTGTGT
>JBAGKO010006643.1:0-11848 GCA_037177275.1 Acacia concinna | reverse complement strand
CACAGACTATTCTGGAACATACGTCAAGCCACAATGTCATTTTCAAAAATACACAGTGCCCTCATATTATCTTCATTTTTTATGATCTTGGATTTATTAGAAAGATATTTGAGTTTAGTTTCATATCCAAAAAGAATCGTCTCAATTGGAGTTGTAGTTAGAGAAATATGACTTAAACATCAACCTTGTTTGAATTATCTAAAGCAAATTGAGCACTAAATTTGGAGAAGCATATCTCTCTCATTTGAACTTGTTTCATCATGTTTTTTATATCCATGTGTCGCATTTTAAGTCTAGTTTCATATGAAATGAATCAGCTCAATCGGATCTCTAGTTGAAGAGATATGACTAAAATACTGAACCTCTTTTTTGCTGACCGAAAACATAATGTCTGAAATCTCCTTGACACCTCGAGGTTTTGCTTTAATTTTCCACTTCCCTCGAGATTTCATCCTAACCTTGAGGTTTACCTTTCCATATGGTCATTTTAGTTTCAATTTGAGCCATTCCAGCCTCCATTTGATCATTGATGCTTTCAATACCATATATATGGCCTTGAATCTTGATTTACTCATTAGATCTATCAAGTTCTTGTTTCTTCAATATCTTCTCTTCTTTTTCATGATTATTCTCCACAATTTAGCCCAACAAGAACTTTCTTCATTTCAAGACTTCTCCTCATATTTGATCTCTTCATTCTTCAACACCTTATCTTGATTATACTCCACACTTCAACTTGATTCTTCTTCCTCTTGTTCAATAAACTCAATCTCATTTGTCTTCTAAGACATCTTCCATAATCCTTTTATATTGCTTGACTAATCTACAACATATTTTACATTATTCAACATACTAGTTAGTTAATATAAGACAATAAACACATCATGCAAACTTTTTGCTCTTAGTATGATGCATCTATATTCATAAAAAAACAAAGTATGATGCATCTATATTTGTCATAATCAAAACTAATCATATATCTAACATTACTATCACCATTTCAACATTTTTTCCATAGATGTAAAAAAAAAAAAAAGCACCTGCGTTAAAAATAATTTTTTTTATGAATGATTATTAAAATTTCCTCAACCGCTTAAAAAACTTTGGTTAAGCATTCTATGGGAACAAATTCTCTACCCCCTCCTATTAAATAATAATTCCTACATGCTTTCACTTTCAATTTAAAAAACAAATAAATCTCAAACATTTATAATATCATCGGTAAATGTATGTATGTATGTATGTAGTATTTAAAATTGAAATTGAAATTATGAAATGTTGTTGAAGGATATAAAAGCATGTCAACACATGTACTACAATATAAAGAATAATTTATTTGTATAATGTTTTATTTTTTTTAATTTATAACTTTGTAAATATATTATCTTTCCCGTTCCCAATAATATTAAAACTCCCCAAACAATTCATTTTCACAATTACTATTTGCATTAAAACTTATTTGTGGATTTAAAAAACACTTCCAATAAAAATATACTTTTTGTAATTGATTATAAAAATTTCACCAACCATTGAAGTTGAAGCTGGAGTAGGAACAATGGTAAGGGTTCAGGAAGTTTTAGGTGATTTTATATTGATAGAATTTTGTTATATTTAAAAAGATGGGAAGGATTAAATTAAAAATTTGAAATTGAAATTGGACATGGAAATTTTTTCCTTGCAAAAAAAAATTGAAATTGGAATCTAGAGAATGGAGGGAGGACTTTAAGGAAATCATGGAAATTGAGAAATTCTTGGAAAGGAAAGACTTATTATGGTACATGTTGGAAATTGTGATGTGGGAAGTAGAATAATTTAATTAATAATTAATAAATTTTAAAATATGTTTTATGTAACATAATTGCTTTCAATAATTTTTTATTGATATTGCAAAATTGAAAATTTGAAAATTCAAACCTATGAAAACTATTCAATAATGTTGATGATAAAGATTACCCATAGACATGAGTTGATATGGACCAATCATTTAAGTTAATTGTGCCACATAAGGGAATTGTTAATACTAATTATTCTTCAACTACCACTATTAGAATTAAGCAATATTAGATATATGATAATTGTATACCAATATAAATATATATATATATATATATATATAGCAACGTTATATTATGAGTTTCTTACTTCCCTAAACATCATATACATATAGGCAAAATTAGGTTTAGTCACCACACAACCATAAACCATAATTTTCCAAAAATATAAGAATAAATCAAATTAAAAATATCCTTATCTGTGAGATTTAAGGGCAATCAATTAAAATAATCAAATAAAAAATAGTGTCAATCTTCATATGATCATGTAAAATAAATGAAATTGAAACTATTCTAATCTAGCTGAGATTTAAGGGCCTATTAACTAGAACAATTAAATACAAGATAGACCTAAAATATATGAATAAGCCATTATCCTTTTAAGTCATGCTCTCATTTGTAAAACCTTGTCAAGAGCATATTGCAAGACCTGCACTTTGCATCACTGTATAAATAAGCCATTTTGTATTAATTTAAATTGGATATGTTAGAGGTCATGTATATATAAATTCAAACTAAAAAGTAAAAGTTGACAAAAGAAAAATTGCCATGTGGGGGAAAATAACGGCAAAAAGAAAAAAGAAAAACCAAATCAATCAATCAATGCTTGATATTAGGAGCTGTAATATACAATAAATAAATCGAAATAAACCATGTTCTTAGACTCTCTTATTTCCAATTCCTTCATCCTTTCTCTCTTGTGTTTCTTTGTTAGGCCATATAGAAGCTGCATACAAATATCAAATATACAATAAATTGAAATAAACCAGGTTCTTAGACTCTCTTGTTTCCAAATCCTTCATCCTCTCTCTATTGTGTTTCTTCTCATTAGGCCAAACGAAATACGGCGACTTACCCATGGATGGCGTTGGTGATGAGGCTAACAGCCTCTAATGACACCAACCATCAATGGTGATTACACTATTTGCATGCAAGAACTAAAGAGGGAAGAGGAGGAAGATAACCATAACTACAAAGGGCAAGTAAGGAAATTTCCACTTTATTGTGAAATAAAGGTACTGTGCTTTTCCCCATATGAACGTGTGTCCATTGCGTTCTCAAATAGACCCTAAAGTGGTTTGAAAAATTTATATAAAAGTTGATAAACAAATAAGATATTCGTGACTTCTAAGTAGTACTGGGAATCGGGCTGACCCGGCGGGTTGGCGGGCTAAACGGGCTAGCCCATTTAGAAACAAGCTGGCAAAATGCCAGCCTGAACCCGTTTAGCCAACCCGCCTAATTTTTTTTATTATTTAACATTTATAATTTTTTTTAATTTTCACTTCCTTTTTCTTTCACCCACTCATATCACACTCCATTTCTTTTATACATTTGTATTATGTAACAATTTTTCATTTTCACCTTTATTTTTTTCACCACTCATATAACAAAAATATGTAAATTTCTCTCTTTTAAATTTAATAATAGTAGATTAAATAAATATAATATGAAAATAATAATGTTACATAAAAAGTATGAGAAAGTTGTTAAACACAATATTAAAGATAAGGGGATAAAAGTAGTTGACTCAAATAATTGATTTTAAATTGTAAGAATAATTAAAAAATTTTAAATAAATAAAGGGGTTAAATGGGCCAGCCCGCCGGGTTGGCTTGTTTAACCCGCGGGCTAAACTGCTAGCCCAAACTCGCCCAACCCGGTGGGTTGACGCGGGTTCAACCCGTTTTACTTGCTCTACTTATAAGCATATGTCTTCCTACACACTCTGTTGAAGAAGAACCAAGCATTCAACCTAAGGAATGAGAGAGATCATTTAAGAGTGAAGAAGGAAGAAAAAAATCTAACCGTAAGTAGCCTGTGGACTTTAATAGTGACCAGAGGGTGCAATGTCGATGGAGCATAACGCAAAGGGAGGGAGATTCTAATCGAGTAGAAGAGGGAGATCCTGGTTTGGAGTACTGGTAGGATAAAGGCAGATAAAAGAACCACTTATGAGATTTTAAACATGCCAAGGATTTGAATTTGGATTTCAAATCGAGATTTGAAAGCGTGTGAGGAGTGAGATATTATTAAGAAATAAAGACTAATTTATGGTGTATGGGACGTTATGATCTAAAAAGTTAAGTATATTAATTAATAATTAGTAAATTAAAAAAGTATTAAATTTAATAGTTATAAAAAGTTAATAGGTTTTCTAGGGAAATGTAATCTCATCAATGTTATATTTGAAATATTTAGCCAGTGTTGGATAATAGTGTGAACAAAAGAAAAAAACGACAGATGGAACTTACCAATGACATGAACCTGAGGAGAGAGGGTGATTAACCCAATCACTGTTGGTTAAACATGCTAAATCAGATTATTACAAAGACCAATCACTGCTTGGCTACCACAGTTATAGAAATACATTTGATTGTTGGCAAAAAAGATATATGCATATTTCCGTGGTAAAAAGAGATAGAGTTGAAGTGAAAGTTTGCCTAAAACTCTAGGCTAAAGAGCATTCAATGTCGTCCGGATGTATAAAAATGGGAAAAATTGTAATTATATCTCAACTAATAGAAAATACGATTCAATAGTCTCATAAAATCTTGTAATTAAACTTAAATCCTAGTTAAAAACTCTATAGGCTCAACTTCGTTAGTATCTATTGACAACTCTATGGGACTTAAGTGCAATTATGCAATTTTACAAGATTGTTTTATCGTATTTTCTCTTGGTTGGAACCTAAACGCAATTTTCTCTAAAAAAATCAAGCAACATTTTCCCTTTATGTTAAGTGAGTGTTTGGGTAATCCTTGAATCGGAGTTTTATGAGCCCTTTTTTGTAAGTTAAAACAAAACTCTTTTTACATACTTATTTCGTAAATTATAAAAGTTATTATTTTTTTTATAACAAGACAAAACGATATTACTTAAAAGAAGTCTACAAAGAAACAAAGCAAATGTTACAAAAAAATTGACAAAAATAAGTAAAATAAACCAAAAGAGGAACAACATGAAAAGGCTGCATATGAAAATCCTTCATGAGAGCTAGAATTTCATACTATGTGATGCTATTAGCTGAAGATCGGTTTGGCGGAAGCACCAAGAATGCTTTGTTAACATAGGTAATAACCAAATGAGGATGTTCGGATGTTTCATGAAGCTGAGAGTTAGTGATCCAAAGTAAAGCCGCTCTCAAACATCTAACATGAAAATGAGAACCTGGGCTCCCTATATTCTTCCATAAAAATTGAATCAAAGGAGAACCTTGATATTAGATATAACATTCATAGAAGTAATCCTTCATTTCCTTATAAAAGTTATTCTTAAATGTTAATCCAAATAAAAATTATTGGTCAAAATCAATTCTTTAATGGTCAACATTAGTTTGTTAACCGTATGGGACAACATTACTAGGTTTTAAAACTTTTGGGTTGACATTAAACTCAGTTAAACTTACGTGTTTACATACTAAATTTATCGTTTTTATGATTTTACCTTATAAAATTGTGCCAACTTACTCCTCAACTTATGTGTTTTTGTTTTAATAACAAGGCAAGCCAAAAGCTGGAGCTACATCCCTGACAACTACTGTCCTGGAGGATTCCCCCTACAACACTGTTTACAATATCATTTTGAACCAGTTTGATGCATGATTTAGGAGGTTCTTGTAAGATGATAAGTTCTCTATTGGTCGCATGAGCACCCTTTGCGAGATGATCTGCACGACACATCATATTTCTCTATGCATGAAGCAACTCCAGCTCCTTAATGGAAGATATCAGTCCTTTAGTCTCTAAAACATATGCCTTCATAGGATTATCATAACCACAATCAGTTAAGAGCAGATGGATTGCCTCTAAGGAATCTGTGTACAACTTAACTTTCGATAGTTTCAAAGATTTGCACATAGAGAGACCAACTTTAATGGCCCATAGTTCCACCCTGGTAGCTGAACTACAACCAAAGTTTTGCTAAAATCCCTTTATCCAATTACCATGCATATCTCTAATCAGGCATCCTCCCTTAGCCACCTTCATGCTATTCATAGAACCATCCACGCCAATTCGAACAAAACCTAATGGAGGTGAAGTCCATTTGATTTCCAATTTAGTTTTTGAAGGAAAGGCAATATTCTTATACATTCCGTCCATCACTCCTTCGAATAAGTGAAAGATGGCATGTTGAACCATACTTTTGGTACTATCCCTTGTTCCCTCAAAAGCTCTCTTGCGTCGATTCTTCCAAATGGTCTAGCAAGTCGAGCTAAACACATGACTCCATAACCACCTAGTAACTTATCTCACCCCAGGTTTGTTTGAAAGATTCCATGAGAGCCAACCTGTAAGTTACCACTAAAAAACACATATATGTATATGGGGGTTAATAAGTGACAACTATATTGTCCTTGCCTCCTCACAATGTCTCAGTGTATGAATGATTGATTCCTCAAAATTACACTCAAAAGGATACTCTGGCTAAGTTGAAATGACTCTCTTAGCTCTCATAACATTGGTAGGAATTCTCTCATGAAAAACTTGCCAAAGAAAGAACTTTGCTCTCTCCGGGATCTTCAACTTCCAAATCCAATCCCATGCCACATTAGAACTTTGATTGGGATAGTTAAACTCTACCTTGTAAGCAGATTGAATGTTAAACATCCCATCATTTTAGGCTCTCCACATAAATACATCTACGTTACTCCCATTTGGAGATAGAACCAGGCATATATTTTAAACAACCCAATCAGGATTCCATAAGTCCCACCCTCCATAAGATGCTATAAAGTGATTGTAACATCCTAATTTTTATTTTAAGTTTTAGTTACAATTAATAAATAATTAATTATGGTAAATAAAGTTATCTTGTAAATTATTAGATAAAAAGGTTTTACTTCAATATGATTTGTGATAGTAAAAGAATCAGTGGAATAAAATAAATAATAAGTAAAAAAATATATATATTAATGTTTGTATTTAACAAAAGAGGAGAGAGAGAAGAGTAGAAAGAAATTCTTTTTTATAGAAATATATATTATATTGTAATATAATATTATATATTATAATAAAAAAACTGATGGTGGGCACAGCTAAATTGAGGGGTATTATTAATAACCCTCCACTCCAGCACATTCGTCTCATTTATGGGTGGAAATAGGCCAGGCCGCTCACCAAGGGGCCTTTGGCCTGGCCTATCTGAGGCCTGTTAGGCTTGGCCTATTCAATACATCAGGCCAGGCCCAAGATAATTTTAAAGCCTGATTACAAAATCAGGCCAGGACCAGGCTTATAAATAAGCCTATTAGGCCTTACAGGCTACCTGGCCTGTTAGGCCTTACATATATATATATATATAATTATTAAAAAAAGTTTAATTATCTCTTCCCTCACCTACTAAATTTTTCGCTGCCCACACTCAAACTCAATTCTCACCATGACAAAACCTAAGTCCCTTTCCTCTCAGATTTTCATTCGCAGTACCTACCCCTCACAGAGTCACTGGCCACTTTTCTCTCAATCGGCCGTCGAGCTTGAAACTCTCCTCAATTTCACCTTCACCGTCACCTGGTCATAGAGTCACCTCTCACTGTTATCTCCTCACGTCATCGATCGTCGAAGGTTAGCAGATCTAATATTTTCTTCAGCCACCGTCCACTATTAGCCATTGCACTTGCAATCCTCGTTTAGGTTCATGGAGTTACCATTCACCGTCATCTCCTTACTGTTAGATCCTTATTTTGATGATTATCAAACTTAGGTTGATTTTGTAAAAGAAGTTTTAAGAATGAAAAACTAAAGGGAAATCACTTAAGTAAGTGTACTTGAATGATATCCACTTAGTACAAGGGAAAGAAAATGATTTTGAACTAAGTCAGAAACCTTACTGGTTTTCCAGCCTCGAGGTCAAGGTTAAACCTCGAGGGTGGCCAGTAATTTTATAACGGCCAGGTTTCTGACCACCCTTGCTGCAATGGTCAGGTTTTGGCAAAACCTTGCAGGTTGGCCAGTTGAAGTCCCAACCTCGAGGGTGGAGGTCTAACCTCTTGGAAATGGACCCTGGGCCACAACAGTCAGGTTTGAACTCAACCTTGTAGTGGATGCAAGGCTAGGCTAGAACCTTATTGATTGAGTGCAAGGAGCTAGAACCTCGAGAGAGGTAGTTTACCTCTAGGTAATTGGCACCTTGGCTCATCAACTAGGTTAGGTCCCAACCTTGCAAGGGTTGCTAGGTTGGACCACAACCTTGCAATTGAGAAGTTTTCAACTCAGCCTCGAGGTAGCATATCAAACCTTGAGGACATGGGTCCTGGCAAGGTTATGCAAGAACCATGCAAGTAAGGCCAGGCTACAGACAAACCTGCTTTCTTTGTCAACAACCTCAACAGACACATTTATGACCAACGGACACATTTATATACACAAATATAATATTTTATGTGTTAGAAACTGTTCTGTTTAGACCCTTTGTGATAGGGTTCAGTGTTATGTATGTGAACTAGTGAGTTGGGTTTCTACCCTTTATTATGATTGTACCCTTAGTCTTATATATGGGTTACTGTAGTGGGTTATAGGCACACAATCTCACCATATCTCTTCTACACAAGCCCACAAATCCCATAACATAACACAATATACACAAATATAATATTTAAAAGGATTTCACAACAATAACATTTCATATACTTGAGTATATTGTGTTATGTTATGGGATTTGTGGTCTTGTGTGGCAAAGATATGGTGAGATTGTGTGCCTATAACCCACTACAGTAACCCATACATAAGACTAAAGGTACAATCAGAATAAGGGGTAGAAACTCAACTCACTAGTTCACATACATAACACTGAACCCTATTACAAAGGGTCTAAACAGAACAGTTTCTAACACATAAAATATTGTGGATCCACCAAAATATCAGGGTATGCATGAATAAGGCCTCAGGCTCGACAAGAAGTTTACAGTTATCAATACAGTTATCCAAAATAATATCAATGCATATTAAAATATGATGACCCTATGATGGCAATGTATAAACAATACAATCCCAAAAAAAGTCAAAAGGCATATAAGGCTAATGTCGCATATGCCTTCGCCTGCTTCCTTTGACCTCTACTCAGATGAAAGGTCTCACCTCAAAAAAATATCAATAATAACGAGGTGAGACACGAAATCCCAGTAACTAAAATCAATTTACAGAATATGTAAGAACGGATTGCAAGTCAGAGATGCAAGTTTTTCAATAATCATAACAATATTCTCAACAGTAAAAAGTACATAATACATTCAATAATTAAACCATCCCCACTCATCCATTCTGCTCCTCCTTATATCTTCTGGACTGGTACAGCCTATCAATGCTAGTATACCCGATTAAAAGTTAGCTAGTCACTTCAAGAAAAAACTGCCCCCTCACATGCCACCACTGATATACCGTAATAGGGAGGTGTCCATCCAAAGCACTCAACTCAAATCCAGGCCAATAATGAGAGAGCCGATGTGCACTCAATTTCACCATGTATCTTCCACACAACCCCACAAATCCCATAACATAATACAATATACTCAAATATAATATTTAAAAGGATTTCACAACAATAACATTCTATATACATCACAATCTCAGTTATAATCACAAATCATACATACAGTTAGAAAATATACTGCTTCACTGAAGTAATTAATATTCAAATATACATTTAATTTTTCAAAACATATATGAGTATTACTAAAAAGATTAAGGGTTAGAAAACACCTTACAGTCTATAACAAGCATATAAAATAAGTTAATCACAGTCATCTCATCTCATCTCCAAGCTTAATCTTACAACCTTTGACATATAAAGGTAGTAACCACAATCTGGGCACAAATCAATCTACACAATAATGTAGATAAAAAATTGACATATAAATTAAACATTTGACACAATTATATAATTTTAAAGCTTTGAATTAATTACCCAAAAATTATGATTTCACACTTTAATCCCAATTATTTGGTTTAACCTTAATCTAATACTTTCCTCAACTCAATTAACTCATTTGAATTATAAGTTAACACCAATTACATATAATCCTACAAAATCCCCAATTTAAAATTTAGATTTTCAACGTAAAATTGCTATTTTATAAATCTCAAACTTTTCTAATAATATAATCCGATTAAAACTTTAATAATAGCTCCAATAGCCTAAATAAATTGTTTAACACAAAATTTAGTAAGTCACACAAGTCCAAAATAATCATTTTTGGGTTTGATTTATCTAAAACTAATTATAAAATAATAAAACAATCAAATCAAAAATTTAAACCGATTAAAACTATCTACTAATATCCCTCCACACTTTTATAGTCTTATATTATCAAAACTCAAAACTTCTCAAAATCATAACTCTAAAAATTTGCTCTAATCAGAATAAAATTCTATCATTTGAAAGATAAAAATATATAGAACAACTTTTATGAAGGGAGTTTTGTGATTAGAAGTGATCTTGAGCATCAAAATAATCTACAAATTGTAAACCCTAACTTGTCATCGCCGCTCACTCCTGATCATGCATTCTGGTTCTAAAAATGAGATGAAGGCGCTGGAGTTGAGGGGTGTTATTAATACCCCTCAATTCAGCTGATAGTGGGCACGTGCCCACCATTAGTTTTTTTATTATAATGCCCACCATTAGTTTTTTTATTATAATATATAATATTATGTTACAATATAATATATATTTATTTTTATAAAAAAGAATTTCTTTCTATTATTCTCTCTCTCTGTTTTTTTTAATACACACACATTAATATATTTTTATTTATTATTTATTTTATTCCACTGATTCTTTTACTATCACAAATTATATTTTAAGTAAAACATTTTTATCTAATAATTTACAAGATAACTTTATTTATCGTAATTAATTATTTCTTAATTGTAACTCAATCTTACAATTAAAATTAGGATGTTACATTGATCAACCGTTTGAGCTATCTCAATCTGATCCCAGTTCTTGTCCACATACTATATTAAAGGTTGATCAAGAGATGTCCAGAGATCTAACCAAGCTCTAGAGGTGTTCCCATTATTCAACCGCCTTCCAACAAATCTCAGAAAAAAAAATCCCAAACTGTAGAAATAGTATGCCACACCGCCAATTGATTCCGCTTCTTCCTCACTATCAAGTTTGTATCTTCCCCACAACCATACTTTGCTCTAAGGCATTTAATCCATAAGTTTGTTGGTCTTGTGATTAGGCCCCAAAAACGTTTCATTATAAATGCTATATTCTGAGAATGAAGATCCTTTAATCCCAGACCACCTTCAGCCTTATCTTTCTTCATCATTTCCCAAGCAATCAAGTGCATCTTCTTGAATGACAAATCCTTATTTCAAAAGAAATCTCTACTAGTTTTCTCAATCTTTTGAAGTATGGGTGTTCTCGGGGACAGGACGGGATTGAAAAATGTCATTCCTGATCTCGATCCTGACAGAGGTTTGCGAAGAGAAATTGTTCCTGATCCAGAAAAATTCTTGAAAAATTGGGATTGGGAAATTCTCGTAAAAAAAGATAGCACTATGTAAAAAGTAAAAAATAATAAACATTGCCAAAAAAATAAAAAAAAATGAATAAGGATTTATTCTCTAATACAAAATAAAAGGAGTATTAGTTTCCTTAAAAAACATACTTAAAAAATTTTCAATTTTTTGATTTTTATGACATGAGTCTACCAAAAATAAAGAATAATGTATGCATTACTCTTCTATATTAAGTGTTATCTTGAAGATAACAATTATGAAAAATTAATAAGCACACTTATTTAATTAATGTTGTAAAATAGAAAAAATGTATGGCTTTTGACT
>JBAGKO010006602.1:0-26609 GCA_037177275.1 Acacia concinna | reverse complement strand
AAATGCATTTTTGGTTAATAAATATATGTGTGTAGCCAATTAATTATCTCATATGACTTGGAGATAAAAGAGAGAATAGTGTTTTGGTTATTACATATATGTGTGTGTGATTGACTAACAATTTAATCCATTAGATTATTCTATGTTTTATGGAGACAAGAGGAATGCTTTGGACCAATGGTTAAATGCATATAATAGCCATCAATGTTGAATAATTCCACGGAGAGAGAATAGAAAACAATGGGTTATCTTTTGGCTATATTATTATTGTTGTTTTTATGGTGAAACAAGGAAGAGAAGCAATGTATTCAGTAAACTCATATATTTGGCCATTCATTATCGTTTTCGTGGAAATAAGGGAGAGATGTTTCGGTTTCAATCTATCCATTGCACCAATTAGCAAGTGTTTTGTTTTTCTAGAGATAACAGTTACATTCCATCGGTTTCAATGTATTATTTGCAACCAACTTCTTTTGTCTTCCTTCGGTTACATATATTCATTCACCCATCCACCTATTTCATATACCATTTATTCCATATCATTTCTGGCAAATTGAGAGAGTTGAGCTGAGAGAAGGATTGAACGAGAGAGAGAGAGTTGTTGCAGTGTTATTCATTTTTGCCGAGGGAAATTTTGCTACAACTGTGAGTATGAAGCCTTGAGGGAGAAGAGAAGGATTTTATAATTGCTGCAGTCGAAGGTGAGTGGAATACTCTTCTTTTTCTTATTCTTTAGTTCAGTCATGCATGCATATAGGAATTGAGAAGTAGAGTTACATGTATGTATTATTGAGAAAGAGATTATGGAAAAAGAGAAACCAAAGGATCAATGGAAATTCTGGAAAAAAATCAAATGTTTGATTTGCTATATGTAGGAATAGCCAAAAGGAATTATGGAATAATTTGTTCATATATATGTGTTTTGGTTTGCTCTGGAAAGAAGGAAGTATAATCCTGTAAATATGAACCAAAAATATATATGTATGTTTAGATAATGAAGAGAACCTAAGGTATAATGATTTGGACATACATGATTAAAATCAAGGATAATAGTCATGGTTAGAAATATGGTCCAGAAATAGTGTTCTGTAATCATGATAATTTTTGAAAGGGTTAATGAAACCCAATGGCCCTGAAAATTTGTAGAATGATAGATGACTTATTAAGCTTTAAAATGAGTCATAAATCATGTATTTTGGATTTATGGATTTAGAGTTACAATTTTATGAAAATAGGGTATAAATTCTGGAAGTATGTTCTGTCTTCCGAAAATGCTTTCCGAAAATGTATTCAAATGGCTCTGGATGGCCATGAAATTTTAAGAGGGGTAAATAGACATATGAAATTTTAAAATGGGCTTGGAATTAGGTCATTTGGAATTTTTTATATTTAATTATGAATTTTTCAATTCGCATAAGGCTGACAAAGCAAAATTCTGACAGTAGAACTTTGAGAAAATATTAAACAGGATAAAACAATTTTATTCCTTATGAAATTTGGTGGGTAAGCAGTAGAGGTCCTGAGGTTTAAAATGAGTCTAAGATCATAGCAAATGGACATCTAGAATAGAAGATATGATTTTTAGAATTTAGAGGTCAGAATTAGTGAAATATTCAGGATTTACATTAAGTTGAAGTTAAGAAGGAGGTTAAATTCCAGCAAATAAGCTTAATGTTTATGATTGCTCGTAATGGTTGTTACACCTTATTGGCTTGATTGGGGTTTGACATTTGTGGAAGAGACCCTTATAAGGCAGAAATTGAAAAGCTAAAGAAGAAGGTTAAAGATTAAGGTAGCATAGTTACATAATATCAATCCTAATTAATGCATCCAAAATGATATCCCTACCTTAACCCCCCACAAAAATTTTCATTCTAAACCAATTGGAAGCATCTAAACCATCAAAATTCATGTCTATCATACCCAAAATAGGCCTGGATGAAATCAGGGGAAGTTGGTCAAAAATGAATTTTTAAGTTTTTTTTAAAACAAAACACCTTATATCCTCTTAAATCATTTGTTTATGCCATTAACTTCACTTCCTACATGATCAATACAAATTTGGTCAGCCCTTCCCCTTAGGATTCATGCACACCAAAATACAAAATCAGCTATAAAGAAGCCAACAACCACCACAATCAACAACCACAAGCTCAAATCAAAATAAATCAACAAAGAGACAATGTTTCTTAAGCTTACCTCTTGTCTTCTTGATTTGAGCTTGCAAAAATTGAACCCTAAGCCTTCTTTTCTTTGATTTTATTATTTTTAAATATGTTTGAAAAGGCACACAAGATATATGATTTGAAAGGCACACAAGAGATTAGAAGAGGTCTTGTATCAAGAATCTTAAGAGAAATGAGATTTTGCCTTCAACTTACCTAGTTTTCTTCTTGAACCTTTGCTTCACCACTTGTGCTCACCTTTTCTCTACCTCTTCATTTCTTTTTTTGTTTAGTTATGTCATGAAATTATGGGCAGAAATGGCCCTTAATGGAGCTTATACCATGTACTCAATTCACTTAAAAATGTTAGATTAAATCTCCACCACATATTATTATTCTTACTTTAATCTCTTTGACTTTTCTAGACCAAATCTTGGCCCTCCATTTTGGTCTTCCTACCTTGTCATCAAGATTAATCTTCATCTTTCCTTTTTGCCCTTGAATTTGCCACAATTTACCATATTGCCATTACATTTTTATTATGGTAATTTTCTTTTTACCATAAATAATTTTTGTGCACATTCTTAAATTATTTTCCATAAATAATTATTTGAACCACGTTTAACTAATAAAATCAATGGTTCCCCATCTAAAACTCATTCTTCTCATTTCTAATTCCTCAAAATTCATTCATAACTATTTTTTCCTTAATTTCCAAGAAATTGCCTTTCCTTGAAAATCATACCCTTAATATATTCTTTCTTGGGAAATTGCCACTCCAATAATTTCCCATATTTTTCCTCAATTATTTGAGGTCTCTTTCTATTTTTCATAATTATTTTATCATCAATTAGCCAAAATTCTAATAATTCTTAGAAAGGCACTTTCACCTCTTTCCTTTGTCCCAAAATTCATCATTTTATTTCTCTTATCCTATCATATGCTTAAGGAATTTTTTGGTGAATAAAAATTGGGATGTTACAACTAGGCATTGTCAATTTTCTTGATGCTTTAAATCCTTCTCATAAGACATTTCGGTCTCAAATTTTGTCCAGTTTTGAACTACTGTCACTTGAAGAGGTATATTCTCATATTCTATGTATTGAATGAGAGCCTTCATCTGTTGCTACTCCAAGTGCTCTTGCTGGTAGAGGTCCTTCTGATAAATTTGGTAATCCAAGACAGGGAAGTGGGCATCAGAATTTAGTTCTCACAATTATAGTTCTGGTGCAACATTCTATTGCAATTATTGTAAGGAGCCGGGTCATATCAAAAAGATTTGTCGCAAATTACATAATAAAAACCATGGTGGTGGATCTGCTCATGTAGTGCAATCTACTAATAGTTCTGATGATACCTTACTAATCCTAGTACACTAGTCATGGGTAATTCAACATCTTTTACTATGAAGTGGATCATTGATTCCAGTGCCACCGACCATATGACATGTAACTCTCATTTATTCTCCATGTATGCACTGTATACCAACCCTTCTTCCATAACAATTGCTAATGGTTCTCCACGTATCCTTAGATCTGGCACTGTTGATATTACTCCATCCATTTATTTGTCTTCCATGTTGAATGTTCCTAACCTTGTGTTTAATATTATATTCCCCAGTAAACTCACTTGTAAACTCAATTGATTCATCTAATTTTTTTATAATTGTTTAGTATAGGATCTCACGATGAATCATATTATTGGTAGGGGTTATGAAATGGTAAACATTACTTTCTTGAGGATTGAATACCGCATTTAGTTGCTTGTACTAGTGGTTCTTTTGCTTTTGCTTTTAAATATAGTTTTGGTCATATGTTGTTATCTTCTTTGAAGACAATGTTTCCGTAGTTTTCAATTTTGTCATCTTTAGAGTGTGAGTTGTGTTGGTTTGCTAAACATCATCAAGTTCATTTGACTCCTTATGTCAATAAACTAGTTGTATTCCCTTTTGATTTATTTCATTCTAATATTTGGGGTCAGTGTCTGTTTCATCCAAATAAGGTCTCCAGTAGTTTGTTACGCTTGTCGATGATTTTTTAAGATTTACTTGGTTATATCTAATGAAGAACTATTATGAATTTTTTTTTATCTTTTGCAATTATTGTGTTGAAATGAAAAATTAGTTTGGTGTTTCTGTCAAAATCATGTGAAGTGATAATGCCAAAGAATACCTTTCTAATCGGTTTCAAACGTATATGCAACAAAATGGCATGATTCATTAGACTTATTGTCTAGATACACCAACACAAAATGGTGTTACTAAAAGAAAGAACCAGCACTTAATAAAATTTGCTCAAGCTCTCATGTTTTAGATGATCGTTCCTAAGTGGTTTTAGGCCGATGCTGTGTCTACTGCTAGTTGTCACATAAACCATATGCCCAATCCTATCCTTAGTAGAGTTACACCCTATACAACTCTGTTTCCCTCTACTCCACTATTTCCTATTGATTTAAAGATTTTTTCCCTAGTAGCTTGTCTTGTTCTTGCCATTTTAAATTTCTACAACTTGAACAAAAACTTTAGGCATATAACATAAATAACTCATTCACACACACACACATGCATCATATATACACAACAATAGTTTTTGCATGGAACACATAGCATAACAGTTAACAGTATCTTAACTATGTACACTAAAAAATGACATTGTTAACTGACCATATGTGCATACAAAACATTACATAAGTATTTGTATATTTCTATGGAAAATTGCTCTTAACAAAGGCCTCAAGTTGCCAGATCCATGTCTCAAAACTCATCTCTGACCCCTGTATCATCTGCACCAGCTGTACATGTCATTAGGGTTCCAGGGGAGTATCTTGGCCAGAGCTAGAATGTAGTCCTAATCTATAACCAGTGGTCCATCAACTACTGCCCCTCTGTAAAACTCACTCACTTCATGTAGATAATGTAGATAAATTATAGCTGGTTCATTCTAGCTAACATCAATATACGTACTCATTATTTGCAGTGTGAGTGTTAGCACATATCTGTTGGGGATCCGTGTCACCTGATTAGGACGTGCTCTGGACTCTACTGCCTTCCTCTTATCATCCAACACTAGCTAATTGACCCCACTGAGGATCTATCTTGGTCATAAGCGTACTAAGACTCCTTGACTACAATATGGGGATGGGCCCCCTCTGGTCTAGCAAATGAAGAGCACTCTACTTTGCTTCTTCCAAACATCAACCTCATTCTATTGCTAGCAATCTGACTCATATATCTCATATGCACAAATTAAAATAACATAATAACCATAAGCAAGCAATTCAAACAATCAAGCAGAGCACATAAATAACAAAGCAACAGGCTTATCAAAGTCTTTGCTCTAATATAAAATTGTCACAATTTACTTTTAGGCCCTTTACCATACCATATTAAGGCCATTAGAACCACTAGTTATGACTTTAAGTTGGAAAAACAAGGGTTTTGAAATTTTCAATTCTTGCTATACTATTTATCCGCCCTTTATTTTTTACCAACTTTGAAAAATCATAACTAATTCTAGAAAAATTGGAATGAGGTGGTTCCAGTTCATTTGAAAGCTCTTTCATTTCTCTTTAAGGGAAAAATAATCCCATCCAATGATTTCATGGAAATGTACATGTGAAGCCTATCAAACACACACTTTCTATATGGTCATTTGGCACTATTCATTTGGTCTTTTTTTTCCTTGATTTTTGGCTAAACTTTGGGAAGACAACTTTTGCTACAAATCTATAAATGACATAATCTACCACTTCATTTGTAGCTAAAATATCCTCTATTTGCATGTAAAGGCACGTGGTTGACTCATTCATTTGCTCAAAGCACAGCCAACCCAATTTCATCCCTCAATAGGCCAAAAATCATGTGCTAGATAACCATAAATACAATGCCATGCTATATTCCTCCTTCTCTCATCGTACTTGCTCCAAGAACAACATGACATATATCTATAAGCATTACATCATTATGTTATACATAGTAGCATACAATCTAATGTCTAGTAAGTCTCAGTGTCATTATATAAGCAGTTGAATTTATCACAGGAAGCATAAATAAAACATGCTCATTTTCTTTTCTTTCCTTTGTCTCCTATTGATCCTTCACCTGCATTGTGAGAGGGGTAAGATTTATTGAGAAATCTTATTAGTAGAATCAATGTACAATCGATAACAATACAATGCAATACAAGTCATGCTATATGCTATGCTCTAGCTACTTATCGAGTGCCCTCTCTCTCATGGTACTTACCGCGTATAGGGAGCATGCACATGACTCAACCTCAATTACATATCCATGTCACACGTAGATAGGGAGTCATACATCTCATAATATGATGTACACGCTAGCTCAACCACAACAAGTAAACAAGCACATACACACAGTCAACAAGCAAAGCAACATAAATTAAGGTAAAAAATTCTAGCTACCGATTACTCCTTTGCAATGTAGATGCTTTCCTTCCACTTTTTGTGTCACTGGATTACTTCTATATAATGCCTAAATATATCACAATACAAAGGCATTAATGTATGCCATTATGACTAAACCAAAGATCGCTTCCTCTTACATTTAGGATCCTGGTTCCACATTTCCATTAACTGATCTCAAAGGCTAATTCCACACAATTTTAGCCATTGAATCCATTCATGGAATCCATTTTATCTAAATCACATCCCTACCCCACAATGTCCCTATGGCCAAACACCCCCTACTTTAGGGTGGTTGGTGATTTCATTGGTTCAATGCTTCAACATGTGTTCTTACAACAAAACTGTAAGTAAAACATTATTCTGAACACAATGGAATCCTCAAACCAATAAAAATAAATCTCTATCATACCTATAGGGGTCTAGCCAAAAGCTCCATATTATGCATAAGATAATATTTTGATCTAATTCAATCATATACATTCTAGCCTTTTCTAATATATAGATCATAAAAAAATTCCCAATCCTTCTGCCTCATGCTTGGACGAAACTTAGGCAGTACCTATGCCCTTAGAATTGCTTTAAAATCCATAGAGAAAGAGAGGAAAACCAATGAGGATACATGCTAGAATTTACTTGGACTAATTGCCCGATTTGCTTGAATTGCCCTTTGAAAAGCCCAAGTTTTCAAATTGCCAGAGGTTCCTTATGGTTCTCAACATGTACGGCCAGGGTGGGGTTCTATTTATAGGATCAAGTTAAGGGCATGTTTGGCTTGCACAAAATTACATAAGTCAACTTTTTCAACTTAGCCCTTTCACACTATGACACATGTCATGTTTCTAGAAGCATTCTTGTCTCCTCCTCCAAGCCATTCAAGGGTGCCACATTCAGCTATTGTCAGGGGATTCCCCTAACTCACTTTCTTTTGACAATTTCTCCTGTATCAGCTAAAATACCAGGGAAATTCCAAAAACTAATATACTTGGAGAAAAATTCTCAAAATTTTTCCAAAAAATCTCTAAATATTCCAAGGGACTACCATAAAAGTTTCAGAATTTTCTGACACATAGAACTCTCAAAATAATTTTTTCTCCAAAAATTACTTTACATCGACGATTATCTAATTTCAACAATTTTTTGCTGCTTTCTTTGGATTTGATCCTGGGCTTAAGATAACTTTAAAAAATTATCTAAAATATTATACTAATTTTTTCCAATCCCAATCTAGAACATTGAGGCCCCTATATATATAATATAATTAATTTTTGGCCAAAAACCTAACCTGGCAAAAAATTACTAAAATATTCAAAAATTCACTAAAAATTCCTCTAATTTCAAAACATCATTCTGAGCCTCATATATAGTCTTGGACGCCCTCTAATATTTTCTAGGATTTTATGAAAATTTTTGGGGCTTTTAGACCTGATCGCATCTCAACCTTAAACTTCGCTGAATTTTTACTTTTTGCATATAGGTCTTTCCTTAGATTTCACGTCAAAAGATGTTAGATTTCTCAGTCCTCTACAGACTAGGGCCCTTTACTCATTCTGAATACCTTATCTCGAGTGTTAAAAATATCAAGATATTATAATAGGACACTGGAGCGTCTTAAGGCTCGATTAATTGGTAAAGGGCATGCTCACACATATGGAGTTGATTATTCATAAAATTTTTCTCCCCGTACGACTATTCATTTCTATGGCCACATCCTATAGCTATGATCTACATCAAATGGATGTGAATAATACTTTTTTGAACATTGATCTTCTTGAAGAAGTTTATATGGAGCAGCCACTTGGGTTTGTTGCTCAGGGGGAGAAAGGAAAGGTATGTTATCTTTAGAACTCCTTATATGGTTTGAAGTATAGTCCTCTTGTTTGGGTCAATAGATTTAGTTGTGTGATTGATTAAGTCCTAAATGTTGCTTTATAGGCCATCAAGATGGAATTGCACATAATAATGTAGTATAGGGCACTACCCAATCATTCTTCTCGAGGAGCGCTTATAGGTAAAGTCCTAGAAATTGGTTTTTAATGAAAACATTATGAAATGGGTAAAGGAAATTGGAGGGTTTTCAAATGGTTTGCATTGGTACAATAAATGTAAAAATGCAAAAAGGGAATAAATGTTTTTGGTATTTTAAGATATGAAGGAATGCTTGGATAAAAGGGAAATATGATAAAATAGTCTCTTGATGATGAAAACTTAGCTATCCTTGTTCTTAAAATATAATTGAGAGTTTAAAATCTCTAAGTGAAATTAAAAACCCCAAGCTATCACTTGGGTCCAATGCCTTAGTTAATATTAAAATTCACTTTAAACAAAGTTGATTTAACATTTTCTAATACATTGTTAAAAACCACTTAGAGTGCAAATAAAATGGATGGTGCAAATTCCCTAGATTGTTAATCAACAATCTAGGGATGCCAAGCATACAACAATATTATCAATAATCATTGATAAAATCTAATGGGCACAAGGATTCAAGACATGTAAATATATATATTCAAATCACCCAATAATAACAACAACCAATCCAAAAGCAATATAGAGTCTAAGCTCATAATTAACAATCATAAATCAAGTCTCACAAATATGCAAAAATTCCCAAATCTAGGAAACCCAAACATAAAGTGAAATACAAGCTTAGAATGGAAAACTACTCCCCTATGAAGTCCGTTGAGCTCAAGCCTTGTTCTCCATCACCAAGAGGCTAAGAAATTAGCCTCTCATGCCTTCAACGTGGATGCAATTGCTCCAAACATGAGAATACATGAGTGAAGCTGAACTGGGTTGGAAAGGTGAAGAAGAAGGTGATGGAAATGGTTTAGATGATCTGGGTTGGAAGAAGATGATGGGGAAATGAAAGAAATGAAGGTCTTTGGCTATAGAGGCAAGGAGGAGATGAGAGGAGATTGTAGGTGGTTATTGACTGCAAATCTGCAGAATCAGGATGAGTTCTTCATGGTGGTTGTTCCCCCTTAAATATGGGATGTAAAAACCCTATTTCAAAATACGCAGTTTCATTTTGGGGGCTCAAGTCACGACCTGGGAAGGCAAAAAGCAACCCAAGTCAGGTTGCAACCTTAGATTCTCAAGTTGTGACATCAGAAGACATATAGCACTTCAGTCTTGACTTATCTTCCAAAACGCAAATCTCCACATAAGGGCATCCAAGTCGCGACCTCCACATTCCAAGTCATGACTTGGGGAGGTAGAACACTCCAATCTATGCGTTGGCCTTTAGAATTTGATGGCTCCATCAATGCTCTATCTTAAATCTTAAATTCTTCTTCGATTGCCTAAAAATAACAATAAAGATCCTTGTAAAGACCAACTAAGCAATATTAAATAAGTAGGTAGAATTTTGACCCTTTTTACCCTTAAAATAGCATAATGCAATGCATGAACCCATGTAATCTAAAAGCTATAAATGCAATGCATAATGAGGGTAAAAGTGTTGCAATTCATTAGAAAACTCTTAAGAAAACCATGTAAATATAAGGTCTTATCAGTGATACAAAAGTTTGGCTTAAGCAAAAGTAAATGTGATCATTCTGTATTCTAGCAGCAAACTACTGAAGGGTTGATTCTTTTAGTTGTCTACGTCAATGATATTGTTATTACAGGCAATAATGTGTTAGAAATTTCATCATTCAAAACCTTTCTTAGTTCTCATTTTCAAACAAAAGAATTGGGAATATTGAAGTACTTTCTTGGTATAGAGGTTATGAGAAATGAGAAGGGTATTCTCTTGTCTCAAAGAAAATATGTTCTTGACTTTACCAAAGGAACCCATGAAAACGTGTGTTGCACTAAGAAGTGTTTCCATGATTCCTAATCCTTTTTTAGATATGGATGATTGTCTGCCATATGATGAACTTTTTGAAGACATTTAGAAGAAGATATACCCTAAGAAGATTGAGGTGCTTACATATCTTGAGAGATACTGAAGATTGATTGGGAGATTGAATTATCTCATGGTGACTTGTCCTTATATCACATTTTCAGTAAGTGTTCATAGTTAATTTATGCAAGATCCAATGGTTGCTTAGTGGGAAGCCTTAGAACATGTTCTACATTACTTGAAAGGTACATTACGCCATGGAATTCTGTATACAAATCATGGTCGACAAATATTGAGTGTTTTTGTGATACAGATCATGCTAGATTCAAGACAACAAGATGATCTACTACAGGATATTGTGTGTTTGTAGGTGGAAATTTGGTATCCTGGAGAAGCAAGAAGTATGATGTGGTTTCTAAGTTCAATGCAGAAGCATAATAAAGAGCTATAGCTCAATCAGCACAGGAAATCATGTGGATTCATCAATTAATGACTGAGGTTGGACTAACTACACAATTACCAGCTAAGTTGTGGTATGATAAAAAGGTTGTTCTTTATACTGCCTCTAACTATGTGTTTCATAAACATACAAAGCATATTGAGATCAATTGGCATTTTGTGCGTGATATGATTAACAAGAACTTCATTTCTATAGGGCACTAGAGTTTGGTGGTTAATTAAGAGATTTATTGACTAAAGCTTTAACTAGAATCATGTAAATTACCTTTGTACCAAGTTGGACTTGATTAACATCTATTCTCCAACTTGAGGGAGAGTGTTAAGTTAGGAAATGTTAATTTAGGAAATATTCTTGTAATAATTAGGTTTGATTAGGATTTATTTTATGGGTCTGTAATTAATTCTACACATATGCTTATTCTCCTTTTATCTTATATATAAACCTAGTTAGTGAATCGATGGAAATATACTTTTCAGATTAATTCTCTCTTCCTCTCATCTTACATGGCAGATGAACATTAGTGATTAATTCATTTATATTTCTTTCTATGTTATATAAATACATTTATATTTCTTTCTATGTTATATAAATAAATGAGTAATAGTTCAATGCTCATTAGTCTCTTGTCAAATTTCTCTTATGTGTTGCTTTTCAAAATAAGATATATTTTCATATTATTTTTATGTGCAATTTTTTTGCCTGGTATTTTTATATACAATTTATAATAGATATACTTCTCTCCAATCTTATATATAAATAGCTCTCTCATATAGGCTTGGTCCTATATAAAAAACAATTTGTGTTTGTCTAAAAATTCTTAATGCACTTTTTTCATGTACCCCCAATTAATTACATATTTCTTTAAACTTTGCCCACTCATGTTACCTCATTCATCATCTTAAAAAGTAATGGCATCTTTAGAAAAAGAAATTACATCTCTTACCTATTTATTGCTTTTGACTATTATGACAAACATAATTTGGTACTTTTTTATTATATATATAGATACACACACACACACACACACACACACACACACACACACACACATATATAATGGGAGGGATGCTTACCAAAAAAAATGAAATATGTAATTCTTAAAAATATTTACAAAAGAGTTTGCATGCATTAATCATTTACTAAAATCCTAGATGTTGAGCACATTTTAGAATTTAGTGTTGGGTCTACAACGCATCTTTGACTAATGATAAAAAAATACCATTTAAACTTCAAAATACTAAAATAGTCTTGTTGCCTATAACCATATATCTATTATTTACAATAGTATAGTAATTGACAACTCATTTTATTAGAAAATTAATGGTATTGATGATACATATTCAAATGAAACTTGCCGTTGCATTGCATCATCAAGTGATATATATAAACAACTCTCTCATATAGGGCTAGCTGGTCCTATGTAAGAAACGATTTGTATTTGTCTAGAAATTCTTAATGCACATTTTTCATGTACACCCAATTAATTACGTGTTTCTTTAATCTTTTCCCACTCATATTATCTCACTCATCATCTTGAAAAATAATGGTATATTTAGAAAAAAAATTACATCTCTTAGCTATTTATTACTTTTGACTATTATAACAAACATAATTTGGTTATTTTTAAATATATATATAATGGGAGGGATGTCTTACCAAAAGTAGAAATATGTAATTTGTAAAAATATATACAAAAGAATTTGCATGCATAAATCATTTACTAAAATCCTAGATGTTGAGCACATTTTAGAATTCAATGTTGGGTCTACAAAGCTTCTTTGACTAATGCTAAAAAAAACCACTTAAACTTCAAAATACTTAAATAGTCTTGTAGTTTATAATACTATATGTATTAGCTACAACAATACAGCAATTGACAACTTATTTTAGTAGAAAATCAGTGGGGTTGATGATACATATTTAAATGAAACTTGCCATTGTGTTGGATTGCATCATCACGTGATAGATAATACATAATATACAATATGAGAGAATATTAACTCATTTATTTTTAGAAATTTTATCTTCGATAGAGATACCTGTTGCAAGATGTTTTAGAATGATCAATTCCAAATCCCTCGACCTGCGTTCCAAAACAAAATTAACAAGTGAATGCTCCTGACAAACACGAATAAATGCAGTAGATGAACATGAGTAATTTATCCTTTTACATTTATTTTTACATTATATAAATAAATGAATCTTTTTCTGAACAGTTCAATGCTCGTTCGTCTCTTGTCAATTTTCTCTTATGTGTTGATTTTCAAACTAAGATATATTTTCATGTTATTTTTATATGCAATTTTTTTGCCTGCCATTTTTATATACAATTTATTATAGATATATTGCCTCTCCTATATTATATATAAAAAATTATTTTTTTTTGATAAAGAATAACAAGCTCCTAAACCAAGGAGGCATTAGAAATAATATCCGCAACAATAAACTCTGGAGCTGTCTAGAAAAAAGACACATCTGCTGCTCTCAATGCTTCCTTGGCTAATTTATCAGCAACACCATTAACATCCCTACTACACCAATTTAGTCATATATCCCATTCACGATGTAACCCTACATGTATCTCCTTCAGCAAACTATTCTCAATATGATCATCATCCCAGCCTTGCGATAAAAGCTCAATGACTTCCTAGCAATTTGACTCCAATATAACCTTCTTCCAATGGTAATCCTAAGCTTGCTTACATCCCATCAGTATTGGCCATAGCTCCGCATGTAATGAAGATGCTATTCCAATATTAAAAATAAACCCATTAATAACTGCCCCATTATGGTTCCAAGCCACTCCCCAACAAGCCAACAACCCCGTGCTCCTTGATATAGCACCATCAACATTCATTTTAACTCAACCCACAAAAGGTAGATCCTAATGTAGTCTGTTATTTCAAAAATTAGACTTATTTATAATTTAAAAATTAGTCCATTTAACTATGGACATCACTTGTTCAATAATAGATTTAGCTCCTTTTGCCTTTCCTTCAAACTCTTTGGCATTTCTATTCAACCATAGTTGCCTGCACAAGATGGCAAACCAGATTCACCACTCAAAACCATCATCAGAAAACTGGAGAAATTTACCCTTCATACATTGAGGAATCAGCACCTGCTAGCATGGAAAAGCTATTGGGCAATTTCTCAAAACGTGAAGGATATCCTCCTTCTCGTATTCACATAGATCACACACCATACTACCACATAATCTCCGTACTACACTAATAGAGTTTGTAACTAGTCGCTCTCTCATGCATAACCAGAGGAAGTGCTTATTTCTTTGAGAAATTTGTAATCTCCATATCATACGCTACCCACCCCTTCTTCTAATATGAATATCGCCACAAGCCAGATGACAAGCTGATCTAGTAGAAAACTCACCACCATGAGAATTATACCATATAGGTATATTATGCATACCATTAGGGCCATTATGAAGGACCCTCCTGATATCTTGAATCACCGAATTGGGTAACAAATTTTGAATATGATCCCAATCCCATGATCCTAAAGGCAAAGTATAATAAGAAACAATATGATTAACTTGATCTTCAGATGATTCTCTTATTGAAAACTGAGCCAGCTTATCATACCTCAGCAACCATCGATCTTCCCAAAACTTAATACGAAACCCATCTCCCAATCTCTAGCTCATGCCACATTCAACTAAATTCCAAGCTATATGAATACCTTTCCATGCTTGTGACTCTTGTTTCCGGTTTTTAATTCATGGTATGATGTTTGTTCCACACTTGTATTTTTCACGTAACAGCTGAACCCATAGTGAATCTCAACATTTAACTAAACCCCAACCAAGTTTAGCCATAAATTTCATATTTTGCTTTTGAGCACTCCGTAGACCAAGATCACCATCATCCTTGCTTCTACAAACTTCTTTCCACACCACATGATGAATTCTCTTTTGATCACTAATCGAACCCCACAAAAACTCCTGCATTTCTTATCAATTTCATTACAAACAACCACAGGTAACTACATAGATTGCATAGTATAAGCTAGAATGACATATGCTACATATGAAATGAGGGTATGTCTAGTGGCCATAGATAATAAATTCACCTTCCAGTTGGCTAATCTATAATCCATTTTATTTAAGACATACTCGTATACTTGCTTAGAGACCCTCTTATGATGAATTGGCACACCCAAGTACTTCCCTAGATCAGCAGTAGGAATAAAACCCAAAAAGTCACTAATTTCCTTTCTCCTAGTAGAACATACATTTTTAGAGAAGAAAATATGAGATTTTTCCTCATTCACTTTCTCCCCTGAGGCCAGACAGAAATAATCTAAATAAGCTTTTATTATAGCTGCCTCATCGGGACTAGCTTCAGCAAATAAAATTAAATCATCTATAAAAAATACATGTGACATACATGTACCATTCTTCTTTAGACGGAACAGTAGCCAATTCCCATGATTAACTTCAGCTTGGATTAAATGCGCCAATTTTTCCATTACTAGAACAAACAAATACAGAGAGATAGGATCCCCCTGTTGAAGATCTTGAGTTGAAAAGAAGCTTTCCCCTTTATCCCCATTCCATAGCACCTGCATTTCAGCTAAGGACAAACAATGACGAACCATGCTAATACAATTATTGGGTAACTTTAGTTCCTACAAGCAACCTATCACAAACTCCCATCGCACATTATCATATACCTTTTTCAAGGTCAATCTTCAAAGCCATGAAACCCTTCTTCTTACTCATAGTAGACATTGAATGAATTGTTTCTTGAACTAACACTATGTTATCCGTACTATGACACTCGGGAACAAAACTGCACTGATTCAGAGCAACCACCGTGTGCTTAAGGTTCTTTAATCTATTTGCCAAAATTTTTGTAACAACCTTATACACCACATTACACAAACTAATCGGTCTGAAATCCCAAAAAGTCAGGGGTACCTCCACCTTTAGAATTAAAACAAAATTTGTTCCATTTACCCTTCAAACAAATTCTGGTTCATCAAAAATAGATTTTACTAAAGCATAGATTGACTCTCCAACTATCTCCCACAAACTCTGAAAAAATAGAGGATTCAACCCATCAAGACTAGGAGCTTTAAGCGCCCCCTTATTGAAGATTACTTGTTTTACTTCCAACTTACTTACTTCGGAACCCAAAACTTCTATTTGATCTGGTGGAGCAAGAGGAAACGTACCACCAAATTTCACAGAATCACTATACTCTTGATCATGCTTATATAATTTCATAAAAAATGTAGACCTTAACACCTTTAGCATTTCCTTATCATAACACCACTCACCATCTTCCCCTTTCAAAGGCTCAATAATCTTTCTTTTCTTCCAGCATTTAGTTATCGTATGAAAATATTTAGTATTTTTATCACCATTTGTATACCAATTACAGCAAGACCTTTGTAACCACATAATTTCTTCTTGAACCAAACAATTCTCAAGTTCTTCCCACACCTTCTTTCTTTCCCTCTCCCTCCACAAATCCCCATCAACCTCCACATGTAATTTCTCCAAACGCTTAAGTAAATAACGTTTGTGATTGTTGATATCCCCAAAAACTTCTTTATTCCATACGGTAACCTCTTCCTTGAAATTCCTCACATTCTCTTCCTAATGCCTACCATACCTCCATGAATTCTTCACAATAGAAGAAAAACCTACATGAGTCACCTACAGCGTAAAAAATCGAAAAGCCTTTTTGGCCTCTTAGTATAACAACTACCTTGTAATTTTAGCATAAAGAGTAGTGATCAGAATTCATTTAAGGTAAATGAATAACAATAGCTTCAAAAAAATTTTCTAACCAATTCTTATTAGCAACAACCACTCAATCCAATCTACTTGAACAACTACCTCTACTCCATGTAAAAGTAGGACCCTGAAATTCCACTTCCTTCATTACATTATCATCCATCCATTTTTGAAAATCTTTATCTGGTCTTATACTTGATTGGCCTTGCATTTTCCGCTCACCTATCTTCAAAATGGCATTAAAATCACCCCCTACACACCATTTCCCCCAATTCCAACAGATATATTACACAATTGGGCCCTCAAGTCTCTTCTGCGAACAATATTAGGATGACAATAGACAGCTGTAAGGAACCATTCGTCAACCTTACCTTCATTAACACAACCATGGAGTAATTGTGTTGTCTTTATTTTAACTGTGAAGTTAAAATTTGCATCCCAAAAACACCAAACTCTGCCACTATAACCCACCGTCTCAACTACTTCAAAACACTAAAATTCATCTTTCCTTACTAATCTTTGCGCCTCCTCTCCTCTTCTTCTTGGTTTAAGAATGGCCAAAAAAGCATATATTATATCTTTTCTTTAAATCTGACAAAAGACGACCAAATGCTTTACCCCCAAAACCCCAAGAGTTCCAAAACATAATATTACCAATCATTAAAAAAATAAAAACTGACCACAACTCCAAAAAAAACACAAGATTTTAAAAATCTTGCATTTTATTATCCTGCTCAACATCATTCCCTTCTCTGAAAGAAGATTTGGGTGGATTGCAAAACCTTGACACGTATTAGCACCTGGATCCAAAGGATTATCCGCCACTAACAAGTCCATCGGGTCACCAACAGGAATAATCTTCTTCTGGTCCTTCTCACTACCTTGCATACTCTTACGACTCTCTTTATTAATATCTTTGGATTTAAATAATCCTATATTTTGTTTCATATCAATTTTAGCACTCGCATTAGTTCTTTCTTTCTTCTTGCCATCAACCATCTTTTTATTTTTCCTCCAATGCAAGTCCACTCTTTGCTCCAACAGACTTTGACCCAATACCTACACCCTTCCTCACCACACAGCTCTCTTCCTTTTTTTTTTGGCTGCGCATGTGTCTTCATATCACCATAATTAATAGCATTAACTTCCTTTTCCAGAGCATCATAATGATTCCCATGATTTTCGGCCACAAATTCCTCTACTAGTAACGCCCCAAATCGCCCTTTCCTATCTCCCACATATTGACTATTCCTTAATTCATGCAAGCCATTCCATGATTTCTCAATCAAGTTTTCCGATCTGTGAAACCGTTGTGGTCTCTGCACTACCATCCAATCGTACAAACTACCACCATTACTCATCTCCTTGCCATGCACCATCAGAGTTGTTTTATCTTCCATCAGCAGCAACAACATTATCGCAATATTAGTAACACCATCACCATGAGTAGCCAATTGATTCTGAATTGGGTTATGAGGGCAATGATCCTTATCATGTCCATACCACCCACATCTCATACATATAAGATGGATATCCTCATATTGCACTCTTTGAACCTTCCCATTAATGAGTATAAAAGGACGAAGGGGCATGCTGAGATCAAGTTCGACATACAAACGTGCAAATCGCCCTTTCTTCCTTTTAACTATGTTCATACCAACCTTAAGGACTTTACCAATCTATGAGTGCAATACATAAAGAATACCTTTATCATAGTAGTCCAGAGATAATTCGTCCAATAGAATCCAAGCAGCCACCTTCGTGATTTATTCTTCCCTTGGTGCACAATCTGGCTTCCATGGTTGCACCAATAGATAGTGATCAAATATTAACCAAGGTCATCCAGTAAAAGCTAATTCATAATCACTAGCATTCATAAACTGCACCACAAAGAAACCCATCCCTATATCAATCACATCGATGTCACCTTGTCGTGCCCATAATTGCTGGACCTTCATCTCGAGATACTTCAAATCCACCATTCGTCCCAATAGTTTAACTATCAAGGTATTGCTCTATCGCTTGGCTAACATCTCTTTCTCTTGCTGTGATATAATCACATTAGGGCCCAAATCAGTCATTTGAAGAGATATGCGCTCCTTCTATCTCTCTCCACTACATCAATCCTCCTCTGCTTCATTTGACTCTCGACCTTGATTCACAGCATCTTTGAAAGACTTCCATTTTTTTGTTAGACGATCCTTCCTCTATCATACTCTTCATTCCCTCCGGTTTATCATCTCCTAAATGTTTCTCCAACTCCTAATCTTCCTTTCCCATCCAATCTTCCACTCGAAGAGTCAACATCTACGTATTCGAAAAAGAAGGCTCGTCATCACGAATCTTCTTACGACTATGCATTAGTGCATCTTTCTCCTCTGGGGCCGCATTCTCTCTCTCGAACACTCTCTCTCTCTCTCGTCCCATGATCCAATATATATAAACAATTCTCTCATATAGGGCTGGTCCTATATAAGAAATAATTTATGTTTGTATAAACATTCTTAATGCCACATTTTTTCATGTACCCCCAATTAATTACCTGTTTCTTTAATCTTTTCCTACTCATGTTACCTCACTCATCATCTTAAAAAACAATGGTATACTAAAAAACATTATATCTCTTACATATTTATTACTTTTGACTATAATAACAAACATAATTTGGTTCTTTTTTAATATACTATGTGTGTGTGTTAATATAATGGGAGGGATGCCTTACCAAAAAAAAAAAGAAATATGTAATTTGTAAAAAATATACGAAAGAATTTGCATGCATCTATCAGTTACTAAAATTCGAGATCTTGATCAAATTTTAGAATTCAATGTTAGGTCTATAAAGCATCTAATTTGACTAATGGTAAAAAAAAACAAATACGACTTAAACTTCAAAATACTAAAATAGTCTAGTTGCCTATAATAATATATGTATTAGCTACAAGAATATAGTAATTAACAATTTATTTTAGAAGAAAATCACTAATTTGAGATTTTGAAGTCCAATTGGTATTTTTCTCGTTTTTCCTTGATTATTTATACCCATAATCTAATTAATTATTCTCAAGTTTTAATAAATCAAACCATTGTATTTCTTGTACAAGTTTTAATAAATTTATTGTAAACAATAGCCTAATGGTTTAAATTAGGCATGAAAAACAATCATTTATGCCATTTTTTACAAAAGCTCATTAATTAAATTTTTAAAATATTTTTTTTCTTGCCAACAATCAAACTTTTTTTTAATTGAATAATAGAAACAGACCATACATTACAAAGGACTAAGCTAAAACAAAACAAATGGCTCAAATCCATTACCAGCAGACAGAAACCCATAAAAAGTATAAACCAAATAGTAGAACGCAAACAGATTAATATGTCAAAATATTTACAAATATACTATTTACTATTTATTAGTAGTAATTTTTTATTTCTTTTTATTTACATTGCAGTTCTCAAACGAGGAATATGCATATATGTAAGAGTGACAACATTAAAATTTTCTTATATGCTATTTGTTCTTTTTTGGGCGAAATATGCCATAGGTACTGTAATTAATTGTACAAATTTTGGAACGTGAAATTCAATATGCAATAATCCAAATGAAATTTTAGAAAAAATAAATTATTCACAAATGTAATATTTATATGCATGCAACTCTTGGGTCAATCAAATACTCCCTCCGTTCCTATTTACAAGACCCAATTGACTTTTTTGGAGAATTCTAGAAAAATCTTAAGAAAGCTAATTAGGTTACTTAATCATATCATATATTATATTTTATTACATTATATATTAATTCATAAGTTAAACAACATAATTTAAAGAAAAATGATACATTTTAATGTCTTAAAGTAATATAATTAGCTTTCTTAGGATTTTTCTATGATTCTCCAAAAAAAAGTCAACTGAGTCTTATAAATAGGCACGGAGGTAGTAGCATTTTCATAAAAGAGAATAACTTTAAAGCTGAACAGATTGTGATTAGTTAGAAGAAACAATTACCTGTCCACACTTTTTTAAAGTAGATGTCGATTAGCGTCGTCTTCTCATATTTTGATGAAAGAAGATGTTTGGTAACTTCGTCTTCCCATTGAAACTGATCTAACGACTCAGAATCTACTGCAAAGCACCGTAGATTTTTCAACCCACTTTGAGAATTAAATGGCAGCTTCTTTAAACTGGGGCATCTTAATACTTGAATCTCCTTTAAATTAGGGAATTGTAATGCCATTGGACAAATGCTCCTTAAGTTACTCATAATTGTCAAATGAAGATAAGTGAGACTGCGAAAAAAATTACTTCTCACTCTCTCTGCGTAATCAGTCCCAACATTTTCACTTATAATTTCCTCCAATGAATGACACTCCATTAATTGAAGGACTTCAAGGTTTGGAGCATGTACAAGCCAATTCAAGTCAACTATATTATGACACCTTATGAGAGTCAACCTGCGAAGGATGATTTTGCATCCATGTCCCCAAAATGATCTCCTTGGAATATTCGCAACTTCATAATCCTTTGGTTTTATGTCACTCGCAACTGTTAATGTTTCAAGATGCTCAATTTGTACTAGTGATGAGAACAAGTCAGGCAGTAGTGAGAGTTCTTTAACAAATAGCTCACAAATGCACCTTAGCAATTTTGAGGACATCAGTATTTTTTCAACAAAGGATTTGCCTGAGACAGAAATGCGTATTTCTTGAAGATTGTCTAATCCTTCAAGCTCATGCAACAACAAATTTTCGTTAATCACCGGAACACTCCAAAATCTCATACTAAAAGCTTGAAGACATATTAAACTTGATATAACTTCGCGTGGGAATTCAAGCTCTACAATTTCATCAAGCAACAAGAACCTCAGCTTCTTCAAATTCCTCAATTCCACTGGTAATTTTCTTATATCAGTACAGGAAATGTTCATGTGTTTTAGGTTTACCAAGTCGCCAATTGTTGATGGTAAATTTCTTATTCCACGACTAGATGACAAGTCTAGGACTCTAATAGTACTTGGAATGGCAAATACCTCAGTTGGAAAGACTAGTATCTTAGTATTCCTAACAAGCAGAGTGACGAGATTTGGACAATTAGGTTTTTGTGACAAGTTTGTAATTATTCCATCCCTGTGCCACATTGATAGCTTTTCTAGCTCTTTCCACTTTGTATGATTGTATCTTTGAAGGCCATTAGTTTTGAAACCGTCTCTTACAAAGAATCTTGTCTTTTTCCCATAATCACAAGCTATCCATAGAGACATATCTCTTATCACATCATGCATTTTAATTGTATTATCTTCCTCACCATTCTCTAATAAGCAAGAGTGCTTTAGATTTGAGATTATATATTCTCCTTGCTTACGTGCTTCATGTATATCATAATCAAATTCAGTCAAAAAACCTTCTGCTATCCAAAGCAAAATAAGCTCTTCAGTTCAAATGTTGTAGTCCTCTGGAAATAAAGCACAATACAAAAAACATGATTTATAACAGTCTGACAATCTATCATAACTAAATTGAAGTAAGTAAAAGACATCTTCAACAATACCGTGGACCTTTGAGGGATAACTCCTCAAAATTTCTATAGTACGCTTCCATTCATTGGGAGCTACCTTGTTGGCCATGGTACGTCCTACAGTATAAAGTGCAAGTGGCAACCTTGACACTCCTCCACTATTAGTTTTGCAAGATCAAATATATGAGGGTTTTCAAGAGTATTTTCACCTACTTTATCCCTGAACAAGTCAAATGCTTCAACTGGTGAGAGGCAATTCACTTTTATGTGTCTCTGAGCTTCCATTTGGCTGCATATGTTTTCTAATCGAGTTGTAAATATTATCTTATAGTCGTGTTTATTAGGCGAAGGAACCCCTAATTTCAATAGATCAATTCTTTCCCACACGTCATCTAATAATAACACAAATTTCTTCCTCTTTATTAAGATATTGTATAGCAAAATAACTCTTTCATCAAATGCCTTATTATTCCAAATATCATCTTGGACATGCAATTTTTTCCTAATGGCATCTTGAATTTTTTGTGGATCTACATCTTTAGACGCCACAATCCATAAGACTACATCATGTTCTACTTTTGAGAGGAAATCATTGTTAAATTTCTTAAGAAGAGTTGTTTTGCCTACCCCTCCCATGCCATACAAACCAATGGTGTGCACCTGATTGTCCTCAAAGCATGAACATAGCTCCTCAAAAGTTGATTCTACATCCACAGCCTTATCGACAGGAAGCTCATCAAACCGATCACAAGAAAACGTTTCAGCTACAACTTCAAAATGCCCTTCGCTTATGAAAACGTTAACGCCACCCATCTTCTGTGTGACCACTTTTTGGAGCTTGTATCTAGCCCAACAGTTCTTAGGACAGAGACCTCCAAAACACTTGGCTCTGATTTCTTGATCTCCTTGCTGCAAAATTGCCTTGACTTCATTTTGTAGAACTTCTACTCTGCCTATCCAACCCTTTACAACATCCAAAATCTTCAGCTCCGGATTTGGATCCTGCTCTGCTGATTCCACCTTCTTCTTGACATCATGATACATGTCATTGAGTTTATTTGAAGCATTTTTCAAAGAGTCAAGGTCGTCTCCTACGAACCGTATTGAATCTGCCAATTTGACGCCGATACTAAATAGACTAGTTATGATGTCAAAGACTTGAGTAATAAACTCGGCCATGGCTTGTTTGGGTTCACAAAGAAGTGACTAACAAAATTGAGAAGGAGAAGATAGAAATGCAGTGAATAACGTACAGAAATGGACTGTAGCGAAATTTGTTTCAGGACAATTAACATTGATGGCCCTATTACCTGCAGCAGCCACAGAAAAATTACGGAAAACAATTTGCAACTGACCTTATACATAAACATGGTTCATAAATTCATTTGCGTTGACATTTTTACAAGTCTTAACTTCTCTAGGTTGAGGATGGCTTAGGTAGGCTGACAATTGGCCAATTGCAAATTGATCTGCAGAGTAATTATATATTTTATTAAGATTAATTTGTAATTACTTCCCTTGGGTGAGACTTTAGAGTTTCCCTTTTCCAGACTTCATTTCTTGTCTAGTTATCTTTCATTTCTCATTAATTAGCTTTGATTTTTATTATTTTTCAATAGTATCATTTTCTCAATATTTTCATTAACCAATTTCAGCATTTCAATGCATATCCTCTACATTTTCAAGATTAAAATAATTATTGAAAAAAAAATCAAAATTAAGTACTGAATAAATAACACAAAACACATTCCAATAAAAGGACATTAATCAGTCTTTAAAATTTTAAAATGTTATGCTCTTTAGTTATGACTACTGCTTTTTGGCCAAAATAATTATTACTAATATTTTTAGATGCCTGCAAATGTCTTCAAAAAAATAAAAAGAGAACAATTAGTAGCTCCCTTTCTATAGTTCTATGAAAGAACCATATACTGTTAGGTGAAACGAACTTGTTATATGTTTGTTAGCAAAATTTTTAGTCAAATAGTATGCAATATGTTTAGATTATATTTCCCTATCAAAATGATCCAATAACTTGAACTACAAAATTTTTTATTTCCAAGATGATCACGATATAAAGAAGACAAACTATATTGTTTCATGTAATAATATCTGGATGTGTATACATATATAGAGTAATCCCCTTTTGTTATCTACAGTTAGAAGCTACCCAATATAGTTGACCTGAAATATTAATTTTCAAGGTGATCACGAGAAAAAGAAGACAAACTATATTGTTTCTTATCATAATATCTGGGTGTATATATAGTAATATCCTTTTGTTTTATATAGTTAGAAAGCTACCCAACATAGTTGACCTTAAATGAGAAGTACAACAAAGCAAATGAATACATTCATCTTAAAACTAAAATATGACTTATTTATTTCCCTTCCTTGTCCCTTCCCTTAGTTTTGTTTGGCTAAAGTATAAGTTTGGGCTATTTATCTTTGCATCAAATTTCATTATGGTCCCTTAATTTACTGAAGTGTATTTTTTAGTCATTCAATCTTAATATCATTAGTTTTCTTTAATGGAAATATATACTCATCAAACTTCAGTGTTCAGAGTACATGTGCTGAATCGAACCCAGGACTTTGCAAGCTACAGAAAAATCTGCTTTGACCCGCAAGCCATGGGTTCGAGAAGCGTCAAGTATACTCATCAAACTTCAATGGTGAATGCGCAATTGAACATTGACAAAACATAATTGAAATTTAATCTTTTCAAAGTTATATTTTTATATTTTAAATAATGTAAATAAAAAAAATTAAAATGAAAAAAACTCTATCTTTACAGATGCCTTGTCAACTTTCAATTGCATGGCCATCATTTAATTTGAATAAGTGCGCATTTCCTGTTAGATTAAACTAACAATATTAAAATTAAATGTTTAAAAATACATTTTATAGACTTGGAGAGCTAAAACAAAATATAATACAAATATAAAGGATCAAATGCATACATTACTCATGTCATTTTCATTTGTTTACTTTCCAATATGTATGTCCATTTTGGTCCAACTCTATTCATCTGGGCCCACTTCTATTGAGAGTTACATCGTGTTCATTTCTAATTGCTAAAATAATTTATATAATTTTTCAATCAAATTACGTAACATTAGGGGAGCTAATGAGCGTGTCCATGACTGCCATTCAATTCAAAATTTGAAATGTCAAAAAGCAAAGTGCAACACCACCCCACACTTTAAGCATGCAAGGTCCCCTTGCAGAAAACAACTTCAGAAATAAGTGAACAAGGCATATGACAGAGATGGAAATAGCTAAAAATGCAGAAAATCCCAAAAGCAGTAGAGTTCAAAATGCAGGACAAATTTAATAGCAGAATTACCAGAATGCCCTAATATGCCAGGATTGAATCAACAAAGCACCAGTAGCTAAAAGGTCTCAGCTATATATCCAGCAGCAAAGGGTCACTGGAAAAACTGAAATAGGCCAATTAGGAACTGGACAGAAAATTACAGAGATAATGCAGCAAGTGCAAATCAGGTACTAACGGCCAAAGGGACACCAAAATGAACCAAAATAGAAGGGGAAGTAAGAAATTGACAAGAAAATGCTAGGGATAACAAGCAAAACACTTGACTTGCTAACACAAAGATGTAAGACCACACTAAACAACAAAAGGAAAACTGGGCAGAAATGAACAACAAGTCAAACATAAAGGAAAACTACCTAAAATTAATCCTAAGGCAACCTAAACACCTGGCGGCAATGGCGCCAAAATTGATAAGCCTAGTCATTTGGCCTCAATTTAAAACAAGAGAAAGCATTATAGAGTACAACCCTTGGTCGATTTCTTAAGGAGCTTTTAGTGTCTCTCTAGGTGTAAATAAACTTAGGAAATAGATTAGGAAATAATTAATGATGTTGAAGAGCAATTTGGACAAGAGATAGGAAAGAAACAAAAAAGAGCATACAAACAAAACACAAAGAGACAGAAATATATTGCTCTAACACATCTTTTTGAGCATATCTTTCTTTTAGCCACCAAGTTATGAGTGATGCATTGTCACCAAATTTTTGTTAAAATATATTGCTCTAACACATCTTCTGGATATATTAGAAAAAACCAATATTATTGCTTTAACACATCTTCTGGATATGTTAAAAAAACCAATATATACTTACAAAAACTAAACTTTACAAATATAATCATAATAAATATAATATTAGCATAAATATTCTCATCAAATATAATAAACGTCTGGATCATTAAATTCAATATATATATTTCAAGCAAAAATTATCATAGCAAGAATATATGATTTTAAAATCATGAAGGTTTGCGGTAACTTGATTTATAAAATTATTCTTTTTTCAATATCAAACTTAAATCATTTTGATCCATGTAATATTTTATATATTGAATACTTTTCTTAGACATGCTTCTAGCATTTTGGATATTTCAAAAATTCTAAT
>JBAGKO010006533.1:0-11853 GCA_037177275.1 Acacia concinna | reverse complement strand
CACATCAAGTCTTCCGCTGCTGCTCTTGTAGAATTCTCATACGGTATTTATATATAATTACCTGGATTATTCCAACAGTAACTGGATAAGAAATGCTTATAATCATGAAAAAAAATTGTTCTAAAATCTGTTATGCTGTTTCCACAATATGACATAAATTACAAAATTACAATTGAGCCATATCACATAATAGCCTATTGATAAGGAGGAGATATACAATTGTACAATCATAAAGATTATCTAGTGACGAATCAAAATTTAAGACAAATGGGTATTTAGGGGCAAGAAAAAATTGAGGGAAAATAAGATCAATGTCAAATGAATTCCAATAGAACACCACACATAACTATACTTTAGGGAAAAAAATATGTCTTTAAAATATGCTTATGCCCGAAAAGTTAGAACTCCAAAAACAGATAAATGGAAGCCATGTTTGCTATTGATTAAAATTGGATATTTATTGAGTTGATGAATTCTCTAGCTATATTGAGAAACAATGGTAACATAAATAATGATGTTTTTAATTTGCAAAAATGGTCCAGATGTAAATTTTTCAAAATATTAATCGTTATCTAAATTCAAACTCAAACGTAAAGAAAAAAGGATTTTTAAACTTAATATTTTATTTATTTATTTATGCGTAAGTTATGTGCATTTTTAATAAGGTAGTTTAGAAGCAATATATTTTTTGTTTGACAATTGGTTGGAATGTAAAGAATTTTTTTTAATTAAATTATTATTTTTTTAAAAAAAAAGACATTTAATGGATAATCAACAAAGTTTTCATAATATCATAATTCGTATTGGATCTGATACCACTACTCAAGAACGATGCACCAATTATTATGTTAAAAGCTTAACTTAGTAGCAAAGGCAAACCAAAATTTCTTAAAATGTTATTAGACACAGGTCCACCAATGTGTTACAACTTTATGGATACGATATTAAAACTCGTGTAGTATCAAAGTCTACACAGTATCAACGTACTTTTACTACTGCTCCACCAATATTGATAATGTCATTTTCTTAAGAAATAAAAAAGAAAATAGGTTAGAATAGAGATAACAAGATCATTTAAAAAATAAATATTATATTAGGATATAAGTTATAAATTATCATTTTGGGTAGCATTGAAAGAAATCATAGTGAAGAAAATAAAAATAATACATTAATATTTTTTTTAATGTTTCTAATGAGTCATGCATATTTATAATAGTGAAGAGAATAAAAATAATTTATTTTTTTAAGGTTTGTAATGAGTCGTGCCTATTTAATCAGAGCACCCTCCCTTAAATTAGAGCTTGCATGGTATCAGAACTCGTATTGACTCTCACACCAAATCTTAGGGATGAAATATCAATCATGTTATTGAAAACTTAAGTTGGTAGTTGAAATACACTCATATTTTTTTAATCCAAATCATATGTGTACATAGTCACCAATCTCCTATAACTTTATATGTATGGTATTAGTACCTACATTTTATCATAATTCATTGTAATTGTGATACCATCTTTAGGGGTGAAGTGTCAACTAAAAGCCAACATATTTGCTTTATAAGCCTCGGATAACAGTATTGCTATAACACATAGGAGCATTCTCAAAATCATCTAAAGCCTCTCTACCATAAAAAATAAACATGATTAATACATAGTGTCTCCTAAAATAATTCTTCAGATAAGAGTTCTCACATCTAAATTCTTTATCATTGAAGAAATGAATGGCTCGTGAATACAATAGGCTTAAGTTGTCTGTATGCATGAAATTTTTTTATCTTTGTTATCTCCTTCTTCCCAATAAGCTAAGTATTTTGTTCCATGAGATATAGCTCTTGTAACATAAGAGAAACAATTATAAGATTTAGAATCTTCTTTGCAACATTCATTAAGAAAACTAAAATATTTAAGTTAACATTTATGTATTATACCTCCAAAGTCATAGACTTTAGCTACTAACATGTGAGTCTTTTGTAAAATTCCTGTGAGGAAATTATTTACAAAGATGAACTGCCTTTATTCCATTTTTTATGGCTTTTGCTCCATAAAATTTTTTTAAAAAAACATATATAATTAATACATTGAGAGAGAAAAAGCTTTCTAGAAGCATAATTAGTATTGAATCTTAGCATCATAATCTTTTGCTTCAGAAAATTAGTACCTATGTTAGTATATGAGCAAGCAATTTCTACAAGGTAGTGCTCATCCTCTATAAGCTATAATATATGTACCATGAAAACAAATGTAATTAAACCTTAAAAAGAAAAAGATTATTTATAAAAAAAAAAGCATTACAATCCATTATTTGACAAATTGTTGATTTTATAAATAATAAAATATAGCGGATAATGACTTCATTATATAATTCAAGAGCTATTAATTTTATAAATAAGAAATTATTTTAAATCTAGCATTCTAATGCTAATAATTATTTTGAAAGACATACATTTAACCAAATTAAATACGGCTCTATCATTTATCTATAACTTTTTGGGCTTGATACTAGAGCTAGAACAGTATCAGAACTCAGGTATCTTTTAATACTAAAACCTTTTACAACCTTCAACCATTGTTAAAAGGTTAAGTTTGTAATATAGGCTCACCTCAATTTCTTTTAATTTGGACTATACATGTGACCGCTAATTTCCTACCACCTTATGTGCCTAGTTACACAATATAATAACTTGTGCTCCATTTGGTACCAATCTTTAGAAACCATGTATCAACCATTGTGTTTAGAGCTTAAACTAGTAGCAAAGGCAAATTAAAATTTATTTACCTGAAATTAAACATAAGTCTACAAATGTCCTACTACAATGAAGTATTAAAGTATACACAGTACCAAAAAGCGAGGTAGTATCAAAGTCTATAAGGTATAATGTACTTTCACTATTGCCTCTACCAATTTGATATATATTGGTGATATTTTAAACTATTGTTATTGTCTACTTCCAACACAAAGCACTGAGTCTTTTACTTCCATTTGTCTTACTTTATGGAAAATATCATGCAGATTCGATATATTTTGAGGACCACCTTATCAGTCCCCTATATAAAAAGCAAAAAGAATTATAAATATATGAATGAGATAGATAAAATATAAATGACTCATTTCACTGTTATCAAGTTAGAGGGGAAAAATAGACCCCTCTGAATTAAATTATTAAATGAATATTCGTTTATATATATATATATATATATAATTATATATACCTGTATTAAATGCACATTCGAACCATCATTATTTACTGAAGTGATTGGCTGATTGCATTAGATATGTCAAAACAATACGTATTGTTGTAGCCGACATTTTTCGAAAAAAAGCCATCATTAACGACAACAATACAAGAAATGGGATTTGAGTGTGTGTCCCAAAAAAAGAAAAGAATAAAAAAAGGACAATGATAGATTAATTGGGTAATAATGGAGTTACCATATAGCGATGATATTGGTCAACAGCAACGTCGGCATTATTTCCATCACTTATCTTCCCAAATAAATTAACAATGTGTACCTTAACTACTACTCCACCAAATAAATTTGTTATTCATCCACTTTCAACACACTATACATGGTATCTATTTTTTTTACTTTTGCTGGTTACAATACACTTTGTGAACACTATGAATTTGACATTGAACATTTGTTTTACAAATTTGATAGTTGAAATGTCATTTTCTTCTTAAAAATAAAAGAAAAATACGTTAGAGCGTTAATGAAAAGACTTATACTAATAAAACTAATTAATTTGATAGACTTATGTTTATCATATTTAAATGGAGTTAAAGTTCACCATCTCTTAAATTAGAGCGTGCTCTGTATCATAACTTTTATTAGCTCTGATACCAAACATTAAAAATGGAATGCAATAATCATGCTAAAAATTTAAGTGGGTAGTTGAAGCCTTAATTCCTTTAAATCAGATCAAACATATATTCACCAATCTCCTACAACTTTGTAGGCCTAGTATCAAAGCCTTCACAATATCAAAATTCATGGCTCTAATATCAAACATTAAGAATGAAGTGTCAAGCGTGTTGGTATAGTTGATTTTAAAATGCATAGTTGCTAATTTTAACATTTTTTCTACCATTTTCATATTTAATTATATTTTGTTAATTTATTAATTTATAATTCTCATTTATTTTTGTTGCACGAATATTCACTTGGCTAAAGTCAAGACATTTTAAAAATGCGAAGCCAAAAATATAGATTAATCAATGTAGCTAAAATAGCTAATAAATTGAAAGATGAGAGTGACAAGTTTTATGATTTTAAAAATATCTTTTTTTTTAATTTTCAATATTCGATGTGATATGTATTTTTTAGGGTGGCGTCAAACTTATTTTCTAGAGAATCTTAATCAAATACTAACCCCATATTTATATGGAGAGAAAATTAGGAGCGAAAGAAAATTAGGGGAGAAAACTTCCAAATATAGTAAGTTTCTTTATTATTTATGAAAGTTTTTAAATCTAGTATTCATTTTCTCTCATTTCTCTCCACTTTTCTCTTCATCCAAATACATCCTAAAAGAACTTAGAGAAATAGGCATAAGGAAAGAGAAGGGAAAAGTTTGTTGCAAATGCTAAAAGGAAGACAAAAATAAAATTGAAGAATTAAACTTGAGAAAAAAAAATTGAAGAACATAAGTGACACATTACATTTCATTAATTTTACATTTGAGTGACTCTCTTCCATTAAAAGACTTTATTTTAGTAGTTGTTTTTATATTACATATTATAGGGAGAAATGAAAAGAAGCTAATCAGGGGCGTGTGGTAGAGCGGTAGGAACTCTTCCACCCTTAATCTTGGTCAGGGGTTCGATCCCTAGCCTTGGGTATAGAGCAGTGTTAAATCTCCTAGCCAGATGTCCTTCCTATAGAGGAACCCACAATGAGCGGAAGATTAGTCCTTAGCCTACCAGGCTAGGAGATACCTTGCAAAAGAAAAAGAGAGAGAGAGAGAGAGAGAGAAATGAAAAGAAGCTCATGGTGATCATCGAAGTGAGTTACAGGGAAAAATGAAAAGAAGCTCATGGTGACCATCGAAGTGAGTTTGATATTGAGGATATGAAATGGCAGCACTCTAAAACTTGACATGTGGAGAGATCTTCCTATTTTAAGGTAAGATATTTAAGAATCCTTACCTCAAATAGGAAGCTTGTGCCAGTTGATGCACGATAAGTGCAAAGGCACTGATGGCTGTGTTCTTACTCCCTCATTTTAAATTATCGTAATATTAAAATGATTATGTCATATTGTGATATTTAATGTAATTTTAAATTTCAATTTTTTTTATCTTATCCTCTCAGTTTTCCCTCATTCATCATCATAACATTTTTTTCATTATATCTCTCTTCTCATTTTCTTTCCTCCTATTCAATCCGATTTTAAAACTTAAAAAAATAATTATTTAGATATTTTATCATATTAAATTATATGATGCTAGTAATATTAAAATCATTATGTCTTAGTGATATTCAAATTAATTTGAAATATTATTTGTTTATCTTTTAAATTTCTTTATTTGTCTATCTTTTAAATTTCTTTATTTGTCTTGTAAATCTCTGTATTTGTTTGGTGAATGATCAAATGTTTTTTAAATCCCTAAATTCTTTTAAATCCTTTTATTTATCTTATAAGTGTATTTATTTGTCTTGCTAAATTCTCTTATTTCTTTTGTAAATAGCCAAAATGTTCTTGTCAACTCCTTTGTGTTCTTTGAATCCATTTATTTTTCTTGTAAATGCTCATATAAAAAAAGAAAAAATGACACTTAGATCCCAATTAAAAAAAATCATATATGAAAAGTCATATGACTTGTCAATATTAACCCATTCACTTGTCATTGGTGACTTTTTTTTATATAATTTTTCTTAATTAGAACCTTTGTCATTTTCCCAAAAAAGATAAAGTAAGGGCATTATTATCTTTTGACATATTTAATTCAAAAGGTGGACTGGAATTTTAGAATCTTTTGAGGCTGACTGCAATAAAATTGATTCCATTCTGACTAAGTGAAAGTTTCCCTTATAAAATCACACATTCATATTGGTTTAATTTTCTTCTCGGTACACATATCCTTTTATTGAAATCAATAATCTTCGAAAGACTATTTAATATTAAATGTGGGCGCCTCTTTTGACAAGGCTTCAAACATTGGTTTGCTACGTTGGGAGGGACTAACCCCTTCCGCTACTCAACCCTCTTTGGCATATTGGTTGAATTGATATAAGGGGAGTGTTAAAAATGAGAAACAAACTAATAGGGCTCCTGGTATAATATGCAGATATAATGTTCTCACTTATCATTGGAAGGGCATTGCCATTTTGTTTGAGTATCTTAATCTTCATCCCAGTTGGAGACCTATTTCACATATGGTATAGAGAAAACTTGAGACTTGTTCTTATGCTCTCGCTACATTAAGGAACTTTTCAATAATAATTGTTTTTTAGTTTGCTTGCTAGTGTTTGGCGTTTGTTTTCTGCTTGGTTTAGTTGTTTTATGTTTTGATTAGGAAACGCTATAATTTTAATTTATTTCAATGCTATGGCCTCTATTGAAAAAATAACAAATAGTCATAATAATAAAATGGAATTAAACGTAGATTCATTAAACCAGTTCACATGCAAAATTCAATCCTAGTGAGCGTTTTTCGAACCCAAAAAAAAAAATCCTAGGGTCTATTTTATGTGTAAAAAATTACTTACTTTTTTTTTAATTTTCACCACGAGAAAGTACTGGTACAAAATACAAAATAAAATAATAGACTCCGCAGCTTTGTAAAATTTAGTGGTAAAAAAAACACAGAAGCTCCCTAAAATCTTACATTACTAATGTTGAATTTGTATAAGGGGAGAAATGTAAAATGTTAGAAATATATAAGATAACTGGTCACAATATAATATGCAGATAACTTTTTCACAGTTCTCATTTTTTGTCAATGAAAATGAATTGTTAGGTTATTATAGCAAAAAAAAAAAAAATCAGGAAGACTTAATCTGCAAGTGCCTACAATTTCCCTCAATTTTTAAGTTTGCACAATTTTTTTCTTTTCCCATTGAATATTGTAAAATATAGGAAAAATGCTAAAAGGTGATATTAGCTGGGTATTTGAGGTGGATCAAGTAGTAAGACTGAGCCACATAAATTTATAATATTTGATCTGTCCCCATTTTTCATCAACTTTATTGGATGCATCTCTTATTTTACTGATTAAGTTATATTTCCCCACCCTAATTATAATATCCAATTGATTTTTTTGAAGAATCTTAAAAAAATTAATTACATTACTTAATCATATCATATGTTGTGTTTTATTATATTATCTACTACTCTCTCCTGCCTAAAATATAAGAGATAACCGTCACCCTTACCCCGTCCTAAAATATAAGAGACATTTGAAAAATGTCTTATACTTTTTTTTTCAGCTTTGTCCTTATTCAATACCAATATATTAATAATTATATTGACTATAAAAGTTATCATTCCCGATGAGAGAAGAGAGGGGTAGAAGGACCCACAATGAGCGGAGGATTAGTCCTTGACCTACCGAGCTGAGGGATACCTTGCGAAAACAAAAAAAAGAGAGGGGTAGGAGGAGAAAGAGTGATGGACTTTAATAAAAATATTCTCTTTCTTATTCCGTATCTCCTCATTAATAAGGATATTTTAGTAAAAATGAGTAATAATTCTGACATATTTATTATTCTTAACGCCGCTTTGAACCACGGGATTCGGTTAATTTGGGATGGAGAGAGTAGTTCATAAATCAAACAATATAGTTTGAAAAAAAAAACTATAAATTTTAATGTTAACGAACTCTTATAATTAAAACCGGTAGATATATATATATATATAGAGAGAGAGAGAGGGGGGGAGAGAGAGAGAGAGAGAGAGAAGAACTTTAAAACATTTTGATTCGCTAAAATATATACATGAAATTAAGACGCTAGTTTTACAGGAGAAAATTGAGTTGACGAGATCTATGATTGTGTGAGAGAGAGATATATATATATATATATATATATATAGAGAGAGAGAGAGAGAGTTTGGTGAGCCTTGTACTAGAGAAAGATCCTGCGCTAACAACTAACACCATTTTGTAAACTGAAAATCTGATGATATAATGGGCTTTTTATTTTAGATATGCTTTTCATTAAAAACAAATCAATTTGACAAAAGTTTTTTGATAATATATTAAAAATCCAATTTTACAAGGCTTATATAATAAAAAAAACAAGAGGGGAAAAAAGTTTCTTCAAGTTAATATGAAAATTTTGATGTATCTTCAAGTCAAAAAGTAATTTGCCCTTAAATCATGTCCAAAATTTGTTGAGTTTAGTTGTTTTTTTTTAAATTTTGTTTTAAAAGGTCACCTTTTAATGAGGCAATAACTTTGTTTAAGGATAAGAAAAACAACAGCATAATACATAGGGATTATTTAGGGGTGCCAACTCAACCAGCCAAAGCACAGTTGCTTCTCTTCTTATAAATAAATACAATCAGTTTAACTGGAGTTATTATTCCTAAAGCTATTGTGTTATGCTACTCTCTTTATGATTTTTTTTCTTTAAAAAAAAAACTCCACTTATAAATAAATACAATCAGTTGAACTGGAGTTATTATTTATATGGGTTAAAGTGCAATATGTCCCCCAACATTTTTTTTAGGGTGCAATTTTAGTTATAACGTTTTTTTTTATAAAATCAATTTCAATTTTTAATTAACTTAATTAGTGTCCTCATTAACAGAATAGTTAGTTGACTGTTAAATAAAAAAGATGACGTGTATTGAAAAGAATATATGAGGTGGGAGGTGATTTTCTAAAACAATTTTTTTAAAAAAAATAAAACAGGAAAATAAAACTCCAAATCTGGGATCAAATGGAATAAGAGTGAGCAAATTGTGCGAAACCCCTTTATCGCACAAACAGCAAAATCCAGCAGAGCACAACGACTAGATCGAGCCTTATAATTAATTGAGGCTTATAATTAAAATTCTCAAAAAAAATTAATTGAGCCTTATAATTAAGACTAGAATGAGAGTGTATAATCAATACATGGGTCGATACTAATTCTCCAGTTGTGAGGCTCACATGCTTGATTACGTGATGCAATGAAACATCTTTAAATACAGACAAATATAACGTATGTATTTAATGTAATGCCTCGCATGTTATAATTAATCTCTCTAAATTAAATAAATAATTCTTACATTAAAGACTAGTGGTATTTAATTATTCTTCATATTTGATTATATGATTTTAAAGAATATAACGCGAAGTAGTTGGCCTTGGGTTTGGAACAGCGTTAAATCTTATGGCCAGCTGTCATTCCTATAAATGAACCCACAATGAGCAGAGGATTAATCCTTGGCTTACCGGGCTGTGGATACCTTATGAAAACAAAAAAAAAAGAATATAACACGGAAGAGATAATTACCTATTATCTTCCTTAAAAAATAGAAAGTGTTAGAATATTTAAGAAAAGGACCCTTAATTCAAGGTTTAAAAAGAATTTAGATATTTGACTAATCAGTTCAAGTATAAGTTCTGCTTTAATTTTTTTGAGACAAAGTACAGGTTCTACTTACACATCAACAAATTAAAGGACTAATTTCACTATACCTGAGTAATGTAATGTTCTCACGTCAACTTCAATATAATATAGTGCCACCATAATATCTTCCAGTAGTTTTCAGTTGGTCCTTTCATAGATTGATGTATACTAATCTACAAAGTTCGTCCTCCTCTTCCGTACACAAAGACTAGGCCTTTGTTTCTTCGAATCATTTACAGCTTAGCTTTATAGTAACTAAAGCTCTTTTGTTTGTGATTGATTGTATGGATGTGAGTGACGTAAAGCTAGCCTTGCGTGATTGTTTGATGTTCTATTTTTTTTAGTGACTTTCACTATTATTAACATTACATTGATCGTGCATTTCTCCTTCATCTAAGGATTTCTCATTTAGACTCACCTACAATATATCCGTGAATAGGATTTGTATATTCAGTTGTCCAAACTCTATGGATGTTTTATGATATTTACATTTAAAAAAGAGGGGGCAAAAATCTCTTAACAATAAAATTTTTTCGAATACCTTGCTTAGCTTCCATTCATTGTTTTTGTTAAAGCCCCATTTATATAGAGTCTCTTAGATTGTGCCCCTTTTAGAGTTAGTGTCTTGCTAAACAAAGTATCAACAGATTAAGAGGTCTTTTTAAAAAACAAATAAAGTATGTTTGGGTTTAAAATACACCTTGAATTCAATTCATTTCTCGAAGGAAGGTATTCACTGTAGCGCTAAAAGCTTTCCTTTCCTCTCTCCACCACTTCATATCCTTTCCTTCTTTTCCCACCTTCATGAATTTTTTTGGTTTGTGGGTCAAAGTCCACTTCCACCCGTGGTGGCTTAGATGTCACAAGTGAATTCTCTCTTTAGATGTCACAAGTGAATTCTCTCCCACTGCCACATGGGACAATTGCCCTACCAAAATGGGGAAAAAAAAAATCATTAGTTGCATGCAAAAAACCTTCACAAAGAATTAAGCAATTAATTGCTTAATGAACTTTACCATAGCTTTTGTTAATTTTCCTACCACTTCTCCTCCTTTTGTGAGTTTTGGGCCACCGGAAGGAGATATCAAGGGAGCATCTTTTATCAAAATCAAGAATTCTTTTGCACCCAACTCTAGAAGGAGTTTGTGGTGGCATAACCAAGTTGTCAACCATTTCTTCTTCTTCACTACTTTCACCACCAAAAACACCTATTTTCGTAAAACAATAAAGTGAAATGGGCATCAGTTTGACTACTAGCTATTTCACATGACTACAAGCTGAAAAATTAAAAAAAAACTAAAAATTTCAATTACATTTACCACCTCCAAATGTACTCCAAGTGAATGAGACATGGGACGCAGATTCTCTCCCTGGCACTTGTGGTCCCTAGCATCTCCCTGGTAGCGAAAACGACGCCGTTTTGTGTTAAAGTTAAACGATGAGTTTTGAAACAGACCAAACCCTCACGGAGCAACCCTCGAATGATCTCGTGGTCTCCTTCCTCAACAATCTCAGCCCTGACGATCTCACACGATCTCAGCCCTAGCGCCTCCCTAGAACAAATTGTGAGTTTGTGTGTTCTGTCGCAATCATTGCTTGCACATGGAAACTCACAAGGTGAAAATTTCTCCTCAAGTAGCATTACCCTTTGAAATTTGATGTGTGATCAATAAATCTGTGGATTTGGATCTTCTGGATATGTGTGTGTGTGTGTGTGTAATTATATATATTTCATATTCAGACCCATTTCCATCTTCGTTAACCTCTTCTATCTGCCACCAATCTCCTCCTCCTCTGTTCCTGTTAGCTTTTCTTTCTTCGTTTCGATCTGTCTTTCTTACGGCATCGATTCTAGTTCTTCTAGTAATTTTAGTTGCATGTGATTATGATTAGCTTTCATGGTTTTAAAATTTGGTTGTCTCTGCTTCACGAGGATAAGAATTGATTTTGTTCTATGATCAGGCATGCATTTGTTTTTTTTTTGTTTTGGTCAAAAAAATTTTCCCACTTCCGTTGAGTGTAAACTTTTATTTCTGTATTTTTTTTTGTTGACATCGATCCATGGAAGTTTGTTTTTGTTAAAATGCCTTGTTTTGCTCCACAAAGATTGCACTCGCAAGTTGAAAATTTTAGGGTGAATCATATCAGGTAGTGGGTTTATATCATTCTTAGATTCTACTATTAATGACTCAATTTAACTGATATAATTTATAGGCCTAAAATGATCTGTATCCTTGTTGTTCCCCCTTGCTTAGATTTTTCTTTCAAGCTTTGAAGCATGATCTTGAAAACTT
>JBAGKO010006525.1:0-11853 GCA_037177275.1 Acacia concinna | reverse complement strand
AATTAACTCCCATTATCATTAACAAGCGATGAAAGCCTTAAAGATTCATTATCGAGAGACTAGCGTAATCATTAGAGCATAGTTAAGTAGTTAATTAGTTATTTTCCATTAAGCCCTAAAAGACCAAAAAAATTAGGTTAGTTAGACTTAGTTAAATTAATGCTTAGCACCTAGAAAACCCCCTAATAGTTTAATTAGGAAATTACTTAGGAAATCAACAATAGCTCCTCAGAGAAGAACGATTGGTTGCTCACTATGCTACGTAAGGTGCAATCATCTAACGGTTGAGTCACGCGACAAATCTCGGTCCGATCAATTACCACAATTAGAAGGAGATGCAGGAACAAGATAACTAAAATCCAAAATACCCGAGGTGAATAGGTGGAGAATGAGGATCATATTGGGGAGTGTTTCTCTGAGTTCTATAATTCCTTATTTGCAGGCTCACAAAATAGGAACTTCTCAGACGTCATCGATGGCATTGAGGAAGTGATTACTTCAAAGGATAATGTGTTCCTTATGAGATCAATAACTGATGAGGAAGTGAAGAAAGCTGCCTTCAAACTTAGGGGATCAAAAGCTCCAGGACCGGAGATGGCTTCACAAGAAATTTCTACCAGAAGACTTAGAACCATAGTACCAAAAACCGAACCAGACTGACTGATTCGACCCATCCAACCGAGAACCGGCCCATGGTCAGGTCCGGTCACTTAAATAATCGTTGATCGGTTCGACCTTATCAACGACCGGTCGAACCGGCCGGTCCGGTTTTTATAAAAAAAAAGAAAAAAAAGAATATTTCTCATTTATTTATGAAACTGAGCGAGAATTTACGGGAACAAAGCATTTTTTTTAAATTATCTTTCCTTTTTTCAAAAGCTCCGGGGGCGCTGCCTCCTACAACCCCCGCAAGGGGCGCTGCCCCTTGACCCCGCCCGCTAACCGGCTAGCGAGACCGCCGTAGCTAACTCTCCGTAACGTGTTACACTACTTAAGCCTAATAATTCACACAAAATAGTGATTTATTAGCCTGTCGCTTAGGTATTTAGTAATAACATCTAAATTATAATATTTTAATATGGCATGTTCAATGGCCGGTTCAACCCCCGGTCCGACCCGGTTGAACCCTTTGAACCCTGAACCCATACCGTGACCGGTTCTTTGGCCGGTCCGGTTTTTTGTACCTTGCTTAGGACACAATGGGACCTCAGGTTTGTTCTCTGAGTAGGAATTTTTTTACTTCTGGTTTTACATTGAATGAAATTAATAGTACAGACCTAGTTCTTATTCCAAAGGATAGAATGCCCTGAAAGTGTTAGTGACTTTAGGCCCATCAGTTTGTGTAATTTTTCATATAAGGTTCTGTCTAAAGTCATATCAAATAGGCTAAAGCCATTGTTTGAGAAAATGATCTCAGAAAATCAGCAGGCGTTTGTCCCGAGTAGGCTCATACAAGACAACATAGTGATAGTGCATGAAACTTTTCATCATATGAAACTTAAGAAATCAGGCACTGGTGAGGTTGCATTGAAAATTAATATGAATAAGGCTTATGACAGAGTTGAATGGGATTTCTTGTACGCGGTTTTGATAAAAATGGGCTTTTGTCAAGGATAGACAGATAGAATCTTATGGTGTATAAATTCAATCTCCTTTTCTATTATGCTTTCTAGTAAAAGAGTCCCTAGTGTTACTCCGAAAAGAGGGCTTCGCCATGAAGACCCTCTGTCTCCATATTTATTCATAATTATCAGCAATGTCATGTCAAGAATGATTGAGAAAACAACCAAAAATGGCCAAATCAGAGGCATAAAAGTTGCTCGGGGATGTCCCCCAATCACTCATAGCCTATTCGCTGATGACTCAGTTCTATTCCTCCAAGCTGAAACTAGTGCTTGTAGATGTTTGAAGAATATTTTGGATGTGTATTGCTTGGCGTCTAGACAACTGGTTAATGTAAACAAGTCATGTTTGTGTTTTTCAAGGAACACACCTCAGATACCAAGTGAAGAAATTGGACAAATTTTTCAGGGGCATGTAGTGGATTTTCCAAGAAACTACTTGGGGCTACCAATTTTATAGGGTAGGTCAAAGCAACAGGCCCTCAACTTTATAGTGGACAGAGTGAAGAAGAGAGTCCAAGGATGGCAACATAATTATCTATCTGAAGCTGGGAGAGAGGTGCTTATTAAATCTGTGGCCAGTTCAATTATGATATACCCAATGTCTTGTTTCCTTTTCCCTAAAAGTTCTCTAAAGAAGTTGGACCAAATTGTATCTAAGTTTTGGTGGAAAAGTTCTAACACCAAGAGGAAGATACATTGGGTCTCCAAAGAAAAGCTGAAATTACATAAGAATAAAGGGGGAATTGGATTGAGAAACTTCAGTGTATTTAACTTGTCTTTAATTGCTAAATTGGAATGGCGGATATTGCAGGAACCAGATCAACTGTGGGTAAAATTGCTGAAAGCCAGGTACTTCCCAAAATCAAACTTTCTAGAAGCAACACAAGGGGGAAAGCTTCCTGGTTATGGACTAGTATTCTAAAAGGAAGGGGGTGCTGGAAGGGAACCTGTTATTAAGCATCGGTAATGGGAGGAGTACAAAAATCTGGTCTAACCCATGGCTTGCAAAATCACCAGGTAAAAAATTGTTGTCTCCATGTCCTCATGAAGTGTTTTATAATCTTACAGTAGATAGGTTAAGGGGAAATGGTGGGTGGGAATTAAACTTAATTGAGGGCTGGTTAACTGAGATGGAAAAATGTGTTATACTGGCGACTATGGTTGCCTCTAATGAAAGAGAGGATAAATGGTTATGGATAGGAGGGAGAAAAGGGAGCTATTCAGTCAAAGAAGGATACAAGATTGCTAAGGAAATGTTAAGAAGTACAGAAGAGGGGAATAGAGCAAGCTCCTTAGCGACAAATGGTCAGAAGGTGTGGAAAGAAATCTAGAAAATTAAGACACCCTACAAAATTAAAACCTTCATGTGGAGGCTTTTATCTAATGCCCTCCCCACATTAGAAAATCTCAGTAAAAAGAGTGTGTGTAATGTAGGGATTTGCTTGATATGTAAACAAAGAATGGAATTTGCAGTACATTTATTTTGTTCGTGTTAGTGGGTTAGGAGAGTCTGGTTTGGTAGTGCATTTTCGTTTCATCTTAATGAGGACTCCAATATTGATGTATAACAATGGATTTACCAATACTTTGTTGAGCTGAATTTGTCTGAATGGCAGAAAGCTTTGATGGCTATGACATTATGGCAAATTTGGAAGGAAAGGAATAAACACATATATGAGAAACAGGAACCTAACCTCATTTTTGTATTTACACAGGCTACGAAATCATTGTAGGAATATTGGGAGACACGAGGCTGGGCTAAGGACTCAAGGCAGCAAGACCCAATGCAAAATCTAACACGTGCGCAAGAGGCAAGATGGCAAAAACCAAAAGGTAATGAGTTGAAGATTAATTCAGATTGTGCATTTTCAAGTGATGAGGGGAAAGCTGCGGTTGCATTTGTGGTAAGGGATGCAAATGGATGGATGCTAGATGGAGAAACCTGTATAGTGAGTGCTAAGTCGTTGTTTATAGGGGGAAAGTCTTGCATTACTGAAAGCTGTCCAATTTGCTATTGGAAGTCAGCTTGAGGATGTTTGGTTCAAAGCAGATAATCAGGTTTTAATCAAGTGTGTACTAGAAGGATGTCCCCCTCCTAGCTGGAATTGTGACATTATTTTTGAAAATATACTTTCTTTAAGAAACATTGGAAGGAACTATAACTTTAGGTTTGTTCCTAGAGAAGCTAACTTGGTCCAAGATTGGATTGTCAAGGCTTCATTAAGAGGGTCTTGTCCAGGCGATTGGATAGATAGACCACCTTCTCAATTGCAGAAACTTTTGGATAGAGATCTGGATGTGTCTGAGGTTGACCATGGATGATTTGTATTTTGTCTGATGTTCTGATGTTTTGTAGGTGGTTAATATGTAATGAACTTGTTCTATTCTATGAGAATATTTTCATTGGTCAAAAAAAAAAGGCAAGCTTACTTCAATGGTGCAGCCTTATTAGACACCTTTTCTTCACATTACCAGTTGCAGCTTCCTTTAAAATGGAATAACTTAATGCAACTGGCATATATTATAATGAATGCCTAGCTGCAACTAAAAAGTTCAATTTGTGTTATATTCTTTGCCCTAAATTCTAACCCTTTTACTAGCGGACCAATTTTTGTTTTCATGCCCTGTTTTGAATTGGAATGGAATTTGGAATTAGCTGGTTGTAAGTAAAATCAATTACATGTAAAGGATGATGTGGTCACCAGAAGGTCATTACGCTAACAAGGTATATATGTTGTGAATGAATAATAGTATTAATTGGCTAACATAGTGCATGATGTTTCATGTTTTATGTTGTCTAGATTTTTTTTCCACATTGGACCCAGACGTTTGTGTAGAATGCAATATGTACAATGGTTGTTTATCCTATGGTAATGCTTTTGTTCTTATATATTAAAGTTGATTATAACTTATCATAACCTTCAATTGTTTTGTATTTATCCACCTTTGCCATTCAATTTTTTGCTTGACTGGCTCTAATTGAAATATTCAACGCATCAAGTATACTTTTTTTAAAGGAAGAGAGCAAAGTTTGCTTTCCATTATATTTTTTTGTTCTTAATGTAGACTGCCCCAAAACTTGGAGAATTGATTACATGGCTTCAGGAATCTAATGGACAATATGAACAAAAAATGACTTTTCAAGCCACTGATATAAAATACAAGTGCAAAATTTAAAGGAGCAAGTAGTTTTAACGTTCATTTTTTTGGTTTGTTCTTTAGGAAGTTGTGCAAAAGAAATTCTTATAGTTACGCCATTGATGGACTTTGTGCGTTAGACAACAGTTGCCAAGGGGTCACAGGTATCTCTACACCTAAACAAAATTAGGAATTTTCAAATAAACTCATTTGGTTGGCATTTTGTATGCATTTGTGTCTCTCATTTGTTTCCTTGTCTGTTTTATATTTATTCAGATACCAGCGTCTAATGGAAAAGTGGGCAGAAGAGTTGGTGCATCATCAAGTGCTTTGAGAAATATTCACCTTCACATCACCTATTTGTTTATTGCCATTTTTTATTTTTTTTTGGGTTCTATTTCTGGTGTTGTATCTTCAAATGAAGGCATAACGGGGTTATTTGACATTATAAGGCAGTCTTCTTTTTCTGAAGGCATTGCATTTGAAAGAAATAAAGGTGTACTCCATAGGAAGCGCCACTTGAGAATAAAGATGCCCACTTTCCAATTCCTGCAAGCGGGGAAGCACACAATAATTGTTAATAACTGAAGGAGATATTTAGGAATATTGATCCATCATTCTATTGAGATGTACCAATTACAAAATATTGTGAAAAAGTATGTTAGTGCAACTATAATTGTGTCTCCATAATTAAAATAATATCGTAGGAAGGAAAATAGTAATAAAAAGGAAGACATATCAACATGTAAAAGCTCCCGTGCAATCATGGGAAGCACATGCTCGTTGTGAGAAATAGCATGTTCCAAATCGAATTAGCAAACAAAGGAAAGCACTACCATCTCAATTGAATGTCAAGGAACGATTTTCTAATGGTGATGAGATTAGGCCTTTGGGGATCTGGAAAATAGAAATAGAACTCTGGTAGGCCAAACTTAGAAGTTGAATTTAGAAGCTACTCGAAGCTTTAAACTAGAAGCTAGTCGAAGCTAAACTTAAAGGATTTGCTTCTTCTGTTTTTCATCTACAGTAATGGCCCATTCTTTCTTTGAGATCTTTTCTCATTCAGGGTTTAACAAGTGATTTTCTAAGTAAACAAACTATGGGAACAGTGCAACTTAAATAATGAAATTTTAAGAGCACAAACCTTATTGATGACCTAAGGAATCATGAATACCCCCGTCGTTGCCGGAGGTCACAACCATCTCTATCAAAGGCCAGAACCATTCACGTCCGCTGGAAACACTGGAGCCAATATTGATCGAAATGACACTTCTGAAAGTCATAAACCACCCTGAACCCTGAACCACAGCAAGCCAAAAATAAAACCAGGAATTAAAAAACTCTATAACCTATATGCTTGAACCAATCAAAATATTAAATTTTTTGTGTCAACACAATCAAAATATTGATTTACCATTGGTAATCGAATACACTGCCCATTCCCAATGAAAAAGGCTAAAGGGCAAACTTAAAATTTTAAAAAACGAGTAGGGATATGTATTTCAGTCAAAATGCTAAGTTTTCTCCCCTCACAAACCCCAATTTAAGATTTGACAACTTAGACGAGGTTCCAACTAAAACACAAAATAATTTTACCTTGGCTAATCTCCCCTACTCCCAATCAAATAAAATTTTTTAACCTTCAAAACTCGTATCACTCAACCTAACATAAACACACCTTAGTCATTATACCACATGTGTGCCAACAGAAAATCAAATCAGAAAAAAAAAACAGAGCATCATCACATAACATATTCACAAGTCACAACCATATTCAGAGCAACACAACTGCCGCAATACTGTTTTGGCAACCAAGGAGAGACCATAGATTGGGGGAGAGAACAACAGATCGGAGCACCCACTGCCTTTACCAACCTTGAAGTAGAACCAGGGACTCAAAGAGAAGAGAAACGAACTAGATCGACAGCCACCGCTGCACCCATGCCGGCAACGCCACCCAAGAGCTTGTATGCGCGTGTCTTGGAAAGAGGAGTCAGATCTTCAATGATGTTGTGCTTGAAAACGTCCGGAAGTCTCTAAAACAGGCTGAAAGTGATAGAGAAGGCGAGAACGGCCGTCCACCACCGTCTCTTCCGACCACCTTAACAGGCTGGAATCTTTAGAGCACAAAGGGAGAGAGCGAGTGATCATGCAAGAGAGGTGAAGGTAGGAATGATTGCTGAAGAGTAGTAAAGGTGGGAAAGAAGTGTTGAGTTCAGTGAAGAAGAAACAGAATGTCGGGGAGAAAGGGAGTGGGTGAAATGATTAATGAGAGAAATGTTAACAATTAAGCAGCAAATCCGCCCAAAAGTATTTCCGAAGTATTTATGAATAAGCAATATTGCCTTCAAACCTTTTTTTTTTTCCTTAATATTACCTTAAAGTTTTTTTAAAAAACGTAACAATCTTACCTTCTATTAAACTAAAGTTAAGTTTGACTATTAAGTTTAACTTTTTTTTTATTTTTAAGGCTTATGTGGATGATGACTTAGCTAAAATTTTAGTCCAAGTGGCAGTGAATAAACAAGAAAAAATTTAAAAAAATGGATATCTACCCACATATATTAATTTATTATTTAAATAAATAAATAATGTTTAATTTGCTTAAGGTTGGATATAAAAAACTATCACATCATAATGATTCATAAATAATAAATGAATAGCAGTGGGTAAATGTGGATTGTTTTTTTTAATCCACTGCCACCTAGACTAAAACCTTAACTGAATCATCATCTACGTAAGTCTTAAAAATGAAAAAAGTCAAACTTAACTTTAATTTAGCATAGGAGCAAAATTGCTACGTTTTTAAACTTCCAGGTGACATTGAAACAAAAAAAAACACTTCCAAAGCAACATTGCTCCTCCATAAATACTTTTGAGGCAAATTTGCTACTTAACCCAAATTTTAATTCCCCAACAGTCCACTTCGCTGATGATAAGTAGCAGGAAGGTTTTGAGAAGAAGTCCAGTGACTTTGTAGGACAACTCAAACATCCAGCTTATAAAAAGCTACTTATATTTAAATCATGATTAATTTAAGAGTTAATGTGCTTAAATAGCCATAAACTTTTCTCAAAGGTACAAAAGTAACCATGAACTATTTTTTTTGTGCAAAAGTAACTATAAACTTTAGAAAATGGTGCAAAACCGTTAAAGTACTGTTCAAAACCGTTAACTATAACATCATGATATTTTTAGCTCCCTAGATAAAGAATTTATGATGAGTAAAGGGATAGAATCAATAGAGGAGTTTCAGAGAAATAACAGGGGGAGGTCCAAAGAAAGTAGCAAATTATCGCTGGTATAAAGTAATTTTTGGAGAAAAATTCTGAAATTTTTATAAAAGCCTCCTGAAATATTTAGAATTTTACCTTACCAATTCTGACCTTTTACTCATCCTGATTCCTCATTTAGGAAACTAAAAATATTAGGATATTGCAATTAACGGTTTTGCACATTTTTTAAAAGTTCATGGTTACTTTTGCACCAAAAAATAGTTCATAATTACTTTTACACTTTTAAAAAAAGTTCATGGATGTTTAAGCACCTTAATCCTTAATTTAAAGTAACTTTTGCCCCTCACCCAAACATCTTAAAAAATTCTAAAACTTTGTTGTGCCCAAAATTAAGTTTTCTCATTCAAAATATAATAATACTCTTAAATTATCTTATTTATCTAATTATCTTGTAAATACTCAAAATGAAAATGTTTTAATCTTTCTAGATTTTTTTGAATTTTTAAATTTATCTTGTGAATTTTCATATCTGTTTTGTAAATGGATAAAATGTTTTTAATTTCCTATGCTCTTTCCAATCCCTTCATTTATCTTGTAAATGTCATTATTTATTTTGCAAATGCCTATATTTATGTTTTGAATTTTTATATTTGTTTTGTGAAAGCTCTTCTAAAAATATAAAAGAAAGGTGTCATTGTCTCACCCAAACACCTTCTTAGAAAATTCTAAGCATTCGTTGTGCTCAAAATTATGCTTTCTCGTTCAAAAGATAATAATACTCTTAAATTATCTTATTTATCTGATTATCTTGTAGATAGCTAAAATGAAAATGTTTTAAACTTTCTAGATTTTTTTGAATTTTTTTTATTTATCTTATGAATTTTCATATTTATCTTATAAATGGACAAAATGTTTTTAAATTCCTATGATCTTTCCAATCCCTTTTTTTATCTTATAAATGTATTTATTTATTTTGTAAATGTCTTTATTTATGTTTTGTATTTTTATATCTATTTTGTGAAAGCTCTTCTAAAAAAATAAAAGAAAGGTGTCATTGTTTTTTTACCCACAAAACTTAATTTTATTTTGACTCCAAAGAGGCAATAAAGTTTTAGAATCTTTGAATTGACTGAAATTAAGTCACATGAAATTTTTTCAAATAAAACTATAATTGTTTACAATGTCTAAATAAAAGTGCAAGTTAAAGAAATGCAAAATTACCCCTAACTAAAGTCCTAAACCTCTTATATTTTCTCTCACCACCTTATATAATTTTCATATTATTATTTTTTGATAAAATAAGTAAGAATTATTTGAAATAATGTAAAGTAATTTGAATTTTAAAGTCAAAAGCTAATTCTAAATAATTAAATTATAGATTAATATATTGTTTGGTTCCCTCAATTTACGCTCATTTTAATTTTAGTCCCTCAAGTTTCAAACAAAAGGTTTTGGCTCCTTAATAAGTGAAATGGCCTAAATTTTTATTGAATGATAGAGATTAATGTTTTAAACAGAATAAATATTATAATTACCCTGAAATTAACAAACAACATTAACTTATTTACTTGTTTGTATCATTTTTAACCTATAAAATCTTTATATCGTACCCTATATTTTGATGGAAAGTAAATTAAGAGGGGAAATTTTCAAAAAGAGTAAAGTTTTGTCATTTTTAAAAGGTTTTTGTGATGGTATACACTCCCCTATTTTCATTAAGCTTTTCTCTCCATTCAAACATAAAAGCGTTCTAACTAATGAGTCTATAAAAATCGTAATTTTCAAAAGAATCTGTGTTTATATAGTTCATTTAATTCTTATACGTTGTTTCATATTCTTCTTGCTTATTTTTAAAGAATTCATTTTAGGCCATTTAATCCCCATCCTCGAACACAAATTACATATCTTAATTAATGTGATTGCAAATTTTAAAAAGTAAAATAATAATTAATACTACCCCGAACCTAAATATAAGATCTAACTGGATTTTTTGGATAATCCAAAAAAAAACTAATTACATCATTTTCAAACATTTAAATTTATTAATTTTGTTCAAACTATTTTGTTTGGTTTATAAACTAATATATAATTTAATAAAACACAAGATATAACATAATTAGATAATTTATTTTGTTTTCTTAATTTTTTTTTTTAAAAAAAAAGCCATCGGCTCTTGACAGAATGTAGTAATAAAACTTATCCATAAGAATAAAAGAAGCGGTACCAATACACACGAGTTGGTTAATTACAATCGTCTATTATATTTTTGTTATATCCTCTCAGCACTATCATAACTTGTCCCGCCAATGAACAAGCTTTGACATGTTAATACAGATTCTGTGCTGAGACAGGGATTGGTTATGCCTTGGCCTTGTCCTTAGAAGAGTTGCTATCTCTTTTGCAGCTTAAAGGAGATTTTTTTCCTAAGGCTGTACGCAGGAAAAAAATGAGTCTAATGAGACCCAATAATCTTGTAACCTAATGCCAATGCATTTCATGATGCTTCATCACATTTAATACATTTATCCATATTTTTTCTGCGATGAAAGTAGCAATGAGGTATCTTGTTTTGTCAGATCAAAATCTTCTTAAGTTCCATACGAGTTTTAGCATAATTTTCTCGACATTTCAACCCTTCACTGGTACAGTGATGGCTTTAGTTCAACTATAGCAGTGAAGTTGAAGTGGGAACTTATTTACATTTTGTTTTTTATGAAAGTTGGAGGATCTCAATCTCACCAGCTAAAACTGCCACAAATCAGAATTAAAGCTCTTATATCACCTTCAGCATCAATACAAATTGGGTCAAATATTTTCTATACAAATATTTTCTGAATTACTCGCCTAAAATCAAGTAGTTCTACTTCCAGAACAGCTAACCAACTGACTTTAACAGCGAATAAACTAAGAGGATAATATAACCATAAAAAGATTTTAAAAAGTTAGACCAGTAATTACCCCTCATCAAATGAGTTTTGGAAGACTTCACATTCTGTCATTTTTACTAGAAAAACAGCCAATGCTTTTTTTTGGGTGCAGCAGAAGGAACATCTGCAAAGGCAATGTACGATTTAGAGAAGAGCTTCTTTCAATTAAATATATATTGAGCCAAATTTGTAAAACCAAGTGCAAAAAGAAAATCACTAATGTTAGGCTTCGTACCTGCAGTTGCATACAATGAATTATAATGCACTTCACTCCAAAAGCTTAGCCAAAGTTCTGCAGTTTCCAGAGAGGAAAAATAAAACATATTATAATTACAAATATGTAGCACTGAATTAAGTGCTGTTATTACTTAGAAGGAAACTCTTAAACATTGACCTCAACATTGAGAAAAAGAAAGGAAATGCAAATCTCAGGTTCTTTAAAGATGTAACTATGTGCACATCCCTTCCCTCTATCCATACCCAATCGCAAGTCTCTATAGTTTCACAAAGACTTGAATATGAATTTAACCTTGTTAATGAAAGTTAACACCACTAAGTATAGGAGCCAAAGCCAAAACTCTTTAAAAGTATAGAGACCACCACCAAAACTTGTTAAACCCATAAACAACATTTCCTGGAGAGTGAAGATAACATTCATGAACCAAATTACTCAATAAAAGTGTGTGTGAGATAGAGTTCACGGTAGAGACAACTAAGTCGTTAAATCGAAAAATGAACACTTGCAATACTTGCCTTTAGTGGGGTTATTGTCAGTGGGACGTATCTCAATATAGCAAGTGTCTCTAAAAGAGGTGACTAAACAAATTTTGGCACCAAACTGTACAAAAAAACACAAGTAGTTAGAAATCACTGCAAGAGTATGGGAAAGATTAAATAAATATATAAATGCAGAAATGAAAAAAGAAA
>JBAGKO010006459.1:0-11858 GCA_037177275.1 Acacia concinna | reverse complement strand
TGATGAAGAACTACTTGGTCCAGAAGTACCATATCTTAGTGCTATTGGAGCACTAATGTATCTTGCTAATCATACACATCTTGATATATCATTTGCTGTTAATTTATTAGCAAGATATAGTTCTTCACCAACACGAAGGCATTAGAATGGAGTAAAGCACATTCTCTGTTATCTTAGAGGCACTATGGACATGGGGTTATTCTACTCAAATGTCTCAAAGCATGAACTAATTGTTATGCAGATGCTGGATTTTTATCTGATCCTTAGATGGTAAATCATAAATTGACTATTTGTTTAGATGCGGAGGTGCAGCTATTTCATGGAGATCTATGAAACAAACTATATCAGCCAAATCATCTAACCATGCAGAAATTCTAGCAATGCATGAGGCAAGTCAAGAATGTGTGTGATTGAGATAAGTGATACATCACATACAAACCAGTTGTCACTTATCTTCAGACAAAATGAGTTCAACAGTCATATATGAGGATAATATTGTATGTATTGCCCAACTAAGAGAAGGTTATATCAAGGGTGATAGAATGAAGCATATTTTACCAAAATTCTTCACTCATGACCTTCAAAAGGATGATGAAATAGATATTCAGCAAATTCATTCAAGTAAAAATCTAGCAGATTTATTTACCAAGTCTCTTCCTAGCACAATCTTTGAAAAACTTATCCATGACATTGGTCTTCGGAGACTTACAAATCTCAACTGAAATTGTCAAGAGGGAGAGTAGATACATGTTGTACTCCTTTTCCCTTATTTAGATTTTGTTCTACTGGGTTTTCCTAGAAAGGTTTTTAATGAGGCAGCACTGGTAGTGTATCAATGAATGATGTATTCTTTTATTTGGTTAGGTTTTTATCCCACTGGGTTTTTCCTAATTGAAGTTTTTAATGAGGCACATTCATAATGGACATCCAAGGGGGAGTGTTATGAATATAAGTTATGTGGATGTCCATTAATTTATATCCTACTCAATATCTTATACTCTCTTATACTTTCTCCCCATATATTACCTACTAATATTGACTCAAAAAAGTCAATCTTCTTAGCCACAAATTTCAAGTCTTCTTGGCCATTAAAATTGACTAGGTGAGTTTAATATTAAGACCAAATTTGCCTATAAATATAGAGATTGGAGAGCATTGTAATGACACACACGTAAATGAGAAACATTCTCTACTCATTTCTCTCTTCCATTATCTAATTTCTTACTTCTTATATCTAGTTTCCTTTACTTTTATAACACATTTTTATATATCAATGTATTCTTTATGGAAGTAGAGAATTAAGATACAATGACTTGGACTCGGTGAGCCCAAAAGAGAGATACTTCGGAGCACCCCATATTTAAGATTTAACAAGCAGATCGAAGAAGTAGGTGATACCAAGTTTTGAACCCGAAACCTCACAGAAAGTAAGAATGGGCCATGAAGCTACTTGGAAGACTGATTTTGATTCAGCGTTGTCAATTGATTCTAGCGTTAATAAGTAATTTTACCAATAAAGTTTTTTTAAAAAAAACATTTATCACAAATAAGTTTTAAAATGAGCCAAAATACTAATAAACATTTATAAGGTGGAAATTCACCCAAACCGTTAAATTTCACTAAACACTTAGGTTGTTTTATATTATTCTTTTGATTTTATACATAAAACACTTTCAACTTTTTTCACACAAATCAAGAAAAACCTTATACTTTATTAAATCTTATATAAAATTCAATAATTTTCTAATTTTACCCTCATTTAATATACATTATACTCATACCACATAAAAATAAAATCAACTTAATAATAAATGAAGGCTGCACTTATACATTCACATAAAAATTTTCTCTTTCCGTCTTATAAATAAGACCAAATTTTTTCTTCTCTTTCTGCCTTATGTATATGATCAGAGGAGAATAATTTAACGGATGTTTGGTGAAATTCAATTGTTTAGGTGAATTTGCAGCATTTTAAATTGTTTATTGATATTTTTTTACCAACCTTCTAAAATTTATTTGTGTCTAACGCTTTTCGAGAAAAACTTTATTAATAAAATTTCACCATAACCCTTGATTCTTGATTCTAATATGTGCCACCTCATGAAAATGGATAAAAAGGAAAAGAAACAGATTGCTAGTAAGTTGGGTTTCTCATATAGGATCAAAGTGGAAAACACTGGGTTGGTGGTAGGAATCTGAATCCTTTGGTACGATTCAATTTTCAATACTGATGATACATACATATTGCAATTGTTCAAATGATGAATTACCATGTAAACCTTTCTAAATACTTCTCTAATATGGATACCGAATGGCTCAAAGGCATTTGGGTAGTTTCTACCAGAAGGAAAAAAATATTATCAAAAGATTAACTAGAAGGACCACATATATCGTAGAAGAAATTTGGGTGATTCAAAGAGAAGTTATTGATTTTAAAATCAAGAATGACATCATTTCAATTGGTACATTTAAGGCACTCAATCCATATGGCTTTATTTAGAGATAATATCATTACATTTAGTTGAGTCTTTTAACTTTAAAAGAAATGTATATTTGGGTGAGTTCAGAATATTCACCGCTGATAAGCGTGACTAATTCCTCGCATCATAAATTTTTGATCTAGATTGTTGGCAAAAAAATAAAAAAACCAATACCATGTCTCGAACTCGAATCGCCAAAGAACGTTCATAGAGAACGTGCCACAAAGCTACGAGGGAGACTGATCCCTTGATTTGTTCCTAATTAAATATAATATACAGCTGTGCATTCTTTCAATTGTTTAACTAAAATTATGAGTAAAATACTCTGGCCTCTTTCTGTTTTGTCTTAATTACACAAATTGTCAAATCCCTCTTTCGATTTCACATTTATTAGAGAGTACAAGCACAGTTCAATAATAAGTAAGAAATAGCCCAAAAACAGTATTGATATATTTATTACAAACTTGGGCGAATACATGGTTTCCCACATGATTATCATAGAATATACATTTATATACAACGTCGAAAACAAGATTAGACTAGTCAGGTCCAATGCCAAAAGCTTTTCCTGCGCACTAGGTCGATCCTTCAGTATCCTATGATTATGTTCTTGCACCAAGAACTTTCTCCTCTAGCTAAGCAATTATAATTTTGGTAAAAAGGGTGAGATTCAAAAGAATCCCAATAGCAACTCATAACCAATTATAAATACATGAAAGTTATACATGCAATGCACTTATAATGCAACAGATCACATATGTCATAACAAATCAAGCTCATCGTTACCCACATAAGGTCTACGCCTGACCGCAGAGTAACATATCAAGCTCATCGTTACCCGCCTAAGGGCTATGCCTGACCGTAGAGTAACATATCAATCTCATCGTTATCTGCCTAAGGACCATGCCTGACCGCGGAGTAACATATCAGTCTCATATCATTTCCGCCTAGGGTTCACACCTGACCGCGGACTCATGCACATCACATGCATATCATATCACAGAACATGGGAATACAAAGCATATAAATAATCACATAATATAAAGAATAGAGTCACTACCTGAAGTCTTTTCCCAATCTAAGTTCTCTACTAGCTCTTTGTGCTTACCCAGGCAATATTAATTCCTACAAATCCAAATGTATAATAATAAGCTCTACTCATTAAATACTTAAGACTCAGGTGCGTTCAAAGGTTTAAAACCAATTAATCATCTCAAACCTGCCTTATTACCAAATTGCCCTAAGGGTTACCAGTCTGTGTCACCTTATACCCAGTCTAATTTCGTCTTTCCAAAAATCGTGACCCAGCTTACCCCTACACAATTTCACATCCTAAATCCATTTTTGGCCTCAGATTTGCCAAAATCAAACTCCATTTCCCTTCAACCAGCATAAATCCAAAAATGTACATTTTTGCACAAAATTCCAATTTTAATTTTAATGCTTCCAAAATTGATTTTTACCTTTACCCCCACACAATTTTTCATTCTAAACATATTGGAAGCATCAAAATAATCAAATTCCAATCACTTCCCCATGCCCTGTTCAGACTGAAGTGAGTTGGTTGGGGGAAAAACATAATGTTCAACATTTTATTCCATTAACTGCCTTATTCCAATGTTGTATCACTTCCTTGACCATTATCTAAGCTTAAATCAAGCTTCCCCTATTTTAAAAATTTTGGCAGCACCTCCCCTAACCTTTAATGGTTCCCAAAATTTCAAAATTCAAGAATAACACAAGCAACACCATCAACAACCACAATAACCTCAATCTTCAATTTATGTATCATATTTTGATATTAAATCAAGCTTCCCAATATCTCTTGACAATTTTGGCAGCCACTCATGTATTATTCAACCATTATAAAAACCTTAAGATCAACTCAAATCATCTTCAACATCATCAACAACAACAACCACATATCAAGAATTAACCCTTACCTTAATTCCTAGTTTGATTCTTGAAAAGTTTTTCTCTTTCAACCTTAGAGCTCGAACTTCATCTCTTGCTAAGAATACCATCAAGAGAGACTAGAGACTAGAGACTATGGTTGGCAACATACACAAGTTCTAGAAGTATAATGAAGTTCAAACCATTAACTTACCTATAGGATTTATCCTCTTTCCTTCCTTCTTCCTTCACATTCTTCCCTCTTCACTTTCGTACCCTCCTCTATCTATTCTTGTTTCAGCAGAATTCACAAGTGAATGGAAGGGATAAGGGAACCTTTTTAATTTGTTAACTTCATTGAATAAAATTTCACATCCACCTCCTTTAATTAATATTAGTTTATTTCCCTTTTATATATCATGTGGTGTAAAATTTCCTTCCTTTTCTTTTCTTTTTTTCCCCTTTTGGCTGCCCAAACTGACGCACATGTGGCAGATCACACCCCAAAATATCTCTGGAATTAGGGAAATTTATTTACTCTTTACATTTCTGAAATTTTGTAGTACTGGGCATAATTTTCACCCCAATTTTAAAAATTAATAACTAATTGCACACATGTCCAATTGAAGTGATTCTAAAGCTCAAATGTTCCTTATTGATTCTAGTTTTAGGAAAAAAATAATTTCTTATATCAATTGGAATCATAAAATTCCCAGAAAATTCATTTCTGCACACTGCTCCAGAATTCAGAATATTTTACTGGGTAAAATTCAAAAATTCATATATCTTAGTATATATATCCAAATCTTACAAATAATATATCAAATTAAAGCTTGAAATGTTGAATTTCAGAATGGAAAGTTTCATAAAATTTGGACACCATTTGCTTAAGTAAAAGTGACATACAACAAAATTGCTACTACTATAATTCCAGAAATTGGTCATACACTATTTTGGCCATCTTTCTTATACCAAATTCACTATTTTATTCTATTTAATCTACTCCATTTACAAGGAATATTTAGTGATGGAAATTTGATATGTTATACGAACCTCCCTTTATTTTAAAAACATACACTTAAATCTAAAATGTTAACTCCGTTATGAATTTGAAATTTTTAATTAATATTTATATTAAAATAAATTTTATTTGCTAATTTACCGTTCATCATTAATAATTTCTAATTTTAGTTAAGATTGTTTGAATAATTTAAGAGTTTTCTTTTTTCTTAATTTATTTTTTTACTATTGTAAATATTTATCTATTAAATTTTTTCTATATCTCAATAATAACTTATTTAATCTCATTAATACAAATATAGAAAATTTAACTAAAAGTGTAATTAATTCTTTCAATATGTGCATACTTAAATAAACATGTTTATAAATTTTATGCAAAAACTTAATTTAAGTAATTAAAATTTAAAATTAAATTAAGTTATATAGCAAGTTGAAATTACATTATTAATACTATATGGTGAAGAAAAAAATTCCTTTCAAATATGTTTTTAACCATGGTGTAATAACTAAAAAAAGAAAGAAATATGTTTTTAGTCATTTAAATGAATAATAATACTTAAGTTTTAATAAATATGATAAAAATTTAAAACTTACTAATAAAATATCAATTAATAAATTTTATAATATATTAGAAATTTTGACCATATATATTTTTTAATTGCATAGAAAATTATTTTTAGGGAAATATAAATGTTTATTTATTTTTTAAAAAAGGGGTATTTTGATCAATGCTAATGTTTAATAGTCAAACTTAACGATTGGGAGGATAGAAATAAAATATCAAATATGTAAGGGAGGTTTCTATAACATGCATTTTAATTTTAAGGGAAGTTTATGTATGTTTTTAAAATAGAGTGGAGGTTTGTGTAATTTAAATGAAACAGATGGGTGATCAATGTATTTTACTCTAAAATTATTATGAATCGGCCACAGAGGGAGGGAGAGGCCTATCCTGTGAAGTAAACATATGAATTGAATCATTGACAAGGATTTGGTGATTCTATATAAACAAATCATCTATACGCAGATAAGGGTCAAGTAGAAATTCTTAAATCTCTCATTAGTACTTTTTTTCCTCCAAAAATTCATTTTTTAAAATAAAAAAATACAACAAACGGGTTCTTACATTATTCCTTTAATTTTCCTTCAGCAATTCATTGATTCACCTTTTTTTAATCATTGTACTGTTCAAATCCTTAGTACTTCATCTGATTTTAATTATAAGACCCAGTTGATTTTTTTTAAATAAGTTAAATAAGTAAAATAAGTTACTTAATCATACTATATGTCATATTTTATTATATTATATTTTAATTCATAACTCAAACAACATAGTTTGAAGAAAAATGATACATTTTAATGTTTTAAACTATTGTAATTAGCTTGATTATGATTCTCCAAAAATATTAATTAAGTCTTATAATTAAGACCGGATAGAATATAAGATATATTTGAAGAGAGTTAATCTTGATCATAAGTATAAGACAGTTTTCATATTGGGTTGATATGCAATTCTGCCAAGTTTTTCTAGATTAGTGTTTGACACAAATAGGTTTTGGAATAGGAAAAATATTAACAAAAAATTTAAAATTGTGTAAATTTGCAAAAATCATTAAATTTTACCAAACAACCCTTAAATTTAAGATTTGAAAAAAAAAAATCCTAACCGTGTTTGGTGATTATATTCTCTGGTTTTTAGTTTTTGGGGGGAATGTTTCAGTGATTCACGCTTTCTTTTCCAGTGCATCTAAAACATAGGCTAGTGGTGATTATTTGAAGGTTAACATAATAGAAAAGCATCATATGCTGCATCACGTAGAGAAGAAAAAAAAAACACATTGTTTGATCTTTGGTAATAATATGTACAGTTAGAAACACTGAGCCTGGTGATGTGTATATAAAGGTTGTCTATTATGGAATCGGCCATATTGATATGTGTACACAGATGAAACCATGGTCTTTGATCAAAAGTAATCAATCATATTCCCTTATATTCTTCACAAATTCCTGCAAATTAATCTAATCTTGCTGGAAAGTTAAAACCTTCATATGTCCGAACACAATTTTGGTTTTCCACCGAACCCAAAGTTCCATGCTTTATATAGTTATCAAAGCTTCTGAAAAACCCCAATTGGAATATTCATCAGTACAAGTATTTTTGTCACCGGTTTTGATGCTGTATTTTCTTAGTTGGTTTTTTTATTTTTCAGCTTCGTTGTGAAGATACCGGAGGAGATGTCGCCGGAACAAGTGGCCCCCCTGGAGATAGGGAGAGAGAGAAAAAGAGAAGGGGGGAAGGGAACATGGTTTCCTTGTTAAAACAGAGCTAAGCAGATCCTGGCAATGCACATCTGAGTTTTTTTTTAATGATAATTTTGTATTTAGAAACATCATTTTTTGAACATATAAATGATATAATAGTTAAGAGATCATATTTGTTTTAAATTTTATACCTATTAAAACTTATCCAAAAAAAAAATAGACCTATTAAAATATTTTTTTTAAAAAAAAAAAATTAGATATGAACTGTTCAGATGACATGTACCTAACTCTCTATAATAATAAGCAGATTTGTTTAGCAATGAAAGTAGGAAACCAATTGTGAAGAAGGATGGCGGTGAGAGTCCCTAGCGCCTTCTTGCACCAAAATTGCACTGTTTTGGTGTAAATGGGATAGGTCCAACCCCCTCCCTTTTTTGGAAAATAACATTTTTGGCCTTAAAATATTTTTTTTAAATAGTATTCAATATTTAAAGTAATTTTGTGTTCTAAAACAATTTTTTATAGCTGATGAATAGGGTTAGTCATGTCCCCTAAACCTCAAAGAAAATTAAGCTAACCTATAATGTAGTGATGTTAAGCCTAGGTCATTTTTCACAAGAAGTCTAAGTGTTAGCTAATCATCCCTAAAACAATCTAATGGACCTTTTAATTAATTTAGGCCAACAATTTAGGAGCATAAATCATGATTAATAAAATTCAAAACCATCTATTATCCTAACTAATGAAATACATGCAGCAAAACAAAACAAGATAAGCAAATGAGATTTAACTTTCAAGACAATAATGGACACTAGTGTTCTCATAAGAATGCAATTGAACCTTCCTAGCCATCCTAACCAATTTTAAGTCATGAAATCCACTTTTAAGTTAGAATTAACAATAAATTCCATCTCTCTTCTTGGCACAAACTTTGTATTAAATCCAATTGTCAATTGCAAGATATAGTCAATTAGATCAATCAAGCAAAGCATTATGACTACATAATTCAACTAGAATTATAGAGAGTGAAAATCCAACTAGGATAAACAAAGATTCATTGTCAACACTGAAATTAACCATGTTCTCTACCATACATTGAAGCTGAAACAATTTCTGTACATAGATGCAATATTACAACTAGAATAATGCACTTACGGCAAGAATTGCTCGAAGAAGCTACAGAGACACACAAAGGACCACTGACTTACATTTTGAAGCATCGGCTCTGGTTCTCATGACAGACCTAGGAGAACAACACTGCAATTAACCTCTCATGGGTTTGATAGACACAAGATTTTTTGAACCCATGGATGCCAACTCAAAACCGCCCGAATTGCTTCAGAGATTCCACAAGAATGCTCAACAAAGGAATTGAAATTCTGGAGCAATTTGGAACGATCCAGAGTTGAATCTCAGCTTAGGCGATAGATATTGGCAACAAAGGAAATGGGATCGCTGCCTCCATAGATGAATAGGGTGGGCGAGTGTGTTGATTCTGAGATGATTGACGAAGGGCGATGAAGAGATGAAGTTGATGATCAATGATGATGAGGGTGAAGACCCTCTCTAGACCACTCACCGGCGACGGAAAAGATGGTTAAGATGGATGAAGATCGCCAACGAGGGTAGTAAATGATGGTGGTGATGGCGCAAGATGGTGCTGGGTGCAAGGTGTGTTGATGGATGATTGAATGAATTCCAGACTCCAGCTTGCGTCTCTCTTTTGTTTCTCAATCGAGTCGGGCCAGAGAATGGGTATTGGATTTGGGTTTTGGATCTTGGAGTTTCATTTTGGTGTAGGTCTTCAACTTCTCCTTTTCACAAATTAGTCCCTCTTGCCTTCAATTCTCACTCATGCATTTTTGTCCTTCTGTAATCTTCATTTCCTCCAAATTTCCCTACAAGAAATTGCAATAACTTGTAATACCAAATATCCTCAAATTAAATGTTAGAGAGAAATGACAAAAATACTCTTTTAAGCCATAATTTCATGTTTTCCAAATTAATTCACAATAATTTCAATTTATTCATTTAATGCACTTAAAACACAATTTAATCAATGAAAACTCTCTTAAATGCATGGAATTAAGTGGTTAAAATATGGATTATCAATAGCACCCAATATATAACAATATGTACACTGAACTATTTTTTCCCAACAAATTTTAACATGTAATACACGATATTCTAAATTTAGGGTGCTCATTACTATTAAAAAAATATTTTGGAAGTTTCTCATTATAATTAGAAAAATAATTTAAGGTGCTGAATGTGATAAAAAGAGTTATAAGATATAGAATCTTGGTAAAAAATAATAATGGTAAGATATAAAGTATTGATAAAAAGTAATGCAATACATATATTGTTAGATACTGGGTGCTTCTAAAAATTATTAGCTCTCCGTTGCAACTAGAAAAATAATTTAGGTTGCTAAATGTGATAAAAATAATGGTAAGATTCAAAGTCTTAATAAAAAAATAACAACTTTAAAATACAAAGTTTTGACAAAAAATAGTTTAATGTACATATTGTCAAATACTGGGTGTTCCTTTACAAAAATTTGTTAGTAAAAAATAGCTTAGTGTACATATTTTCAGATACTAAGTGCTATAAAAATTCGTTTTATAACACAAAATCATTTTAGAATATTAGGAACTACTTAAAAAAATATTTTAAGACCATACATATATTTTTTAAAAAAACAATAAAAGGGGTTGGACCCCTCCTATTTCACCAAAACAGTGCAAGTTTGGTGCAAGAAGGTACTAGGGAGGGGATCTTATCCCGAGAATAAGAGGGCTGACATGCATGAGAGAACATTTCACATGACTTTGTGGGCCCCATAAATGATAAAGTAAGATTTTTGTTATTTTTATCCCGTTTTAAAATATTTATACGTAACTTTGCCCCAACAAACATTGTTATTAAATTTTTACCTTAATCCTTTCACATTTTTATACATTTCTCTCTAAATTAAGTATATTGGTATTCTTTCAATAATAATTAAATAAAAGAAGGACCGAAAGAATTAAAAAGAAGATTGGAGTATAAATTAACTTGAGGAAAGGAAAGGATAAGGAAACAACGAATTGGGCTTAGTGTGGCTCAAAAGAGAAGTACTTTGGAGGATGGATCAAGGAAACAACGAATTGGGCTTATTGTGGCCCAAAAGAGAGGTACTTTGAAGCACCTCATAAGAGTATTTGAAGGGTTAAGGAACAGAAGCAGTAGCAATGCCAGGCCTCGAACGAAACCTCACAGAACGACAACAAAGAACGTGCCATGAAGCTACAGGGGAGGCTGGTCATAATTTGTCACTTTTAATTTATTCTAACGCATGCCACTGGGTGCAAGCTGGGTTTCTCACACAAATCCATATTGGAAGACAAGGATCCTTTGGTACGATTCAATCTTCAAGAATTGAAAAGGATGACTTGTGATTTATTCCAAACTACGTTTACAAAAGAAATTAAAGCACATATATATGGTGAACATACATTTGTTCTTTATTCCTTCCCTAATTTGTCAGAACAATATCTTAGTTTGATCCAATGAGAATTTATTAATTATTACTGGAATCAAGAATGACTCTATTTCAATTCCAATTGGTGTTTTTTTAAGCCACTCGGTCCATATGGGCTTTAATACATAATTATGTGTGTCAGAGTAAAGATAATATTATAAGACCAAGTATATGCTAAGTCCTTTAAATATTCATTAAATTTCAATTCATGCTATTATTTTTAACAAAACAAAAAACCACTACAAAACTTTAATCCTATTAGGTGGGGTTGGATACATGGATCGGATGATGTCATTGTACTTTGTCAAACACCATATTTTTAGATAAGTTATTGACTAAAAGGTTTCTCTTTATAACATTGCTGAGTATTTGTTTTGGCCTCCTCCACTTCTCTTTATGGAGCTATATACTACTTAATCAACCCTCCTTACCGGTGCATCCAACGGCCTTCTTTGCACATAATCAAACCACCTCAAATGATTTTCTATTATTTTCTCTGCAATAGAAGTCACTTCAACTTGTTCGCATATGCGATTATTACGAATCTTATTTAGTCTTGTATGGCCACACATCCATCTCAACATTCTCATCTCGACTACTCTCATTTTATGTTCATGTTATCCCTTTAACGCCCAATACTCACTACCATATAGCATTACTGGTCTTATAGCAGTGCCATA
>JBAGKO010006448.1:0-11858 GCA_037177275.1 Acacia concinna | reverse complement strand
AGATCAATGAATAACCTCGAGGCTCCATTGATATTGCTCCACTTGCAAGGTTTTGAAATAGACAGTCAAGTTTTGAAATTGCCTTGCAAGTTACCAGAATTTGTCCTAGCCTCAAGGCTAGAGATCACCCTCAAGGCTCTTCCCAATTTCTCAAGACAACAAAGTTCCATTGCAGCCTTACTCCAACAGTAAGGTTGTGACCTAACCTTGCCATTGTGGGAGGGACCTGTAACCTCGAGGTTGGGGTCATACCTTGTCAAGGGTAAGGTTCTAGTCTAGCCTTGCTGCCACAGCAAGGTTTTTCACAAACCTTACTGTTGTGACAAAAGTCAAATTCCCTCGAGGTTAACCTTCATTCTCAAGGTTGGAGTCACAACTTGCCAGCTGCAAGGTTTTGATCCAACCTTACACCTACAGCAAAGTTTTGGACAAACCTTACTGTTATGGCAAGAAACCCGTAACCTCGAGGCTGAACCTCACCCTCGAGGTTGTGGTTCCTCCTTGCCAACTTGTAAGGTTTTAGGCAAACTTTGTAGCAATAGCAAGGTTTGTTCAAAACCTTGCCAAAGCAAGAATAACTGTAACCTCGAGGTTGGTGATCACCCTCGAGGTTGCTTGGTCACTCGTTGCTCTCAGCAAAGTTTGTTGCAAAACCTTGCCGTTATGGCAAGGCTGGCAATCCTCGAGGTTCTCATGTAACCTTGAGGAACCAGCAACTATTTCTAAATAGTTTCAAAAATATTTCTTTCTTTCTTACTAAATGGATATTACTTAAGTATGTTGGAATCCTTATTTTGATGATAACAAAAGATAAAAGCAAAGTAGTATCAGAGATCAAGATATTATGCAAAAGGTTTTCAAGTTATTTAGTAATCACTCGAGTGATGTTACTCGAGTAATACTTTCAGAAAATGATTTCTTTAAATATTGATCAATGATAAGTTTTTGGAAACAAGCTAAAGATCATTGTGCTTTTATGAAATCAAAAGTTTGTTGAGTGATTCAAAGTGCATGCAAAGTTTTTCCTCATTACTTGCTCAACACTCAAAGTGATTTGGAAGTGATTATCATAATCACTCGAGTGATCACTTGAGTGATATGCATATTTTCCATTACTTCTATATCACTCCAGTGACGATGAAAGTGATTAGTACAAATCACTATAAGTGTCACTCGAGTGATGTGTAAAATTCTTATCACTTTTAGTTCACTCTAGTGACTCTCAAAGTGATAAGTACAAATCACTTCCAGTGTCACTCGAGTGACGTATCATTTTTGGATCACTCGCACATCACCCCAATGAGTTATCAAGTGATCAAGACAGATCACTCGAGTGATATCCTATGGTCATGACTTAAGGTATGATCGATTGTGACTGGAGAAGACAGAGAGCATTTATGAAATTGAGATGTTTTAGGTCGCGACATGAAATATTATAGGTCGTGACTATAATTGTCCGAATGTAATCCATGAGAATCAAAGGTTCCAAGTCGCGACAGGGAAAATCTGAGGCTGTGACTTCATTAACCACAAGGTTGCTCCTTGTGATTAGGTTAGATCACTCGAGTGGTCACTCGAGTGATGTATCATTTTAGTAATTTCACTTCCTTCACTATTTCAAATGATATTGGCTATAATCCTATTTGTACTAATATTTCATTTGCTACTTATCCATGATTCATTTAAAGTCTTTGATTGATCAAAGTTCTTTCATTGAAAGTCCATTATATGATATATGAGGACATTGATTTGAACCTTGGTCATGATGCTTGATTATGTGTTTTTAGAATATGAAATCACTTGGGTGGTCACCCCGAGTGATCATCGTAATCACTCAGGTGATCACCCGAGTGATATGGTATCGAAAAACAGAACACCATTCCTCTTGTTCCAAATCCAATGATTATATTTGTAATAACTCTTTGCACTTCTTATATTCATATAAAATACTTCTTTATAAGTGTATGATCTTTTTAGAATCAACACCAAGGATCAAAAGCTCATCAGATCAAAGACACTGCCTGTGTCACTCACATTAAATGCTCTAACAGCTAGATTTCAAAACTTCCTCTCTCCATCTTAACGGCTATAATCTTGGAGAAGAAGAAGAAGATTTCTGCCATCAACGGTTTTGAAGAGTGAACTGACACATTCAACCGTAATTACAACGGTAATTAATCTCACCTGCGATATAAATACCGATGGCATTAAAGGTAAAACTAACTAACACATTTATTGCAAGAACTACTGTTCCATTGATCTGTGAGAGCAAATACACTCTGTGAAATATGTGCTTCAATGTTTAGATATTCTCTCTTTTAAGAAGAACATTTATTCTTCACTTATATTCTCTAAAAATTCTTAAGGTAGTAGGACCTTGAGATAAGTGGTGCATTACAAAGTGTAAGGGGGAGTGAGAGAGTGCTCACTTGATTACTTTTGTATAGTGGTACCAAGAGCCCGATTAATCTTAGAAGATAGTGGAAAACTTATAAGTGATTCTAAGGATTGAACGTAGGTCAAGGTTTGGACCAAACTAGTATAAATCTCGCGTGTCTTCATCTGGTGATTTATTTCAATTCCTTTGTGAAGTTTAAATTTGTTAAATTTTATAAAATCACCCAATTCACCCACTTCTTGAGTGATAGGCTTGCACTAACATCTTGTAAGGGGGAGTGATATCTTAAAGTAGTAATCGAGTCTATACTGTGGCACCAAGAGCTTGTTGAAATTTTGGAGATTAGTGAAACTCAGTGGCTATTGAGAACTGGACGTAAGTCATGAGGTTTGACTGAACCAGTATACGGGCTTATGTCTTGAGTTTTCTTGAAAAATTTATAATACCTAATTCACCCCCTCTTGGGTGTAATCCTTGCCTCAACAATTTATAATATTTATTAACTATATATAATATAAGTCAAATTTATGGATGATCAAATGGTAGGGAAAATTTAGAAGAAGACTATGAATATCATGATTATTCATTATTTTGTATTATAATGCATTTGTCTTAACATTCCTCTCAAATTAACTTTTGTCACTAAAGATTACAAATCATTGCCATAAGAACTTTATATATTTTGATCTCTTCATTTTTTTTATGTTGTGGAAGGTTCTAAATATGTCACACTTTGAATATGTATCAAAAGAGACTAGTTGGAGTATATTGTTATTAGTAAGAAATGATATATATAATTGCAATAATATTTTCTAGTTCTTGAAGAACTTATTGTTACAAAATTGATATAGTTCCTGAAGAACTAATATAGTTTTTTTTTGTGAAAGAAGAATTGATAAGGAAAATTTATGACCTACATATGTCTTCAAAGCTTTGTTTCGTTAAAGGTTCAGAAAGTGATAGCCCAATTGGATTAAAATTCATGATTGCATGAGGTATGGAATATTTAAGCTTCCACCACACTTGAGGGGGAGATATTTAGAACACAAGTGTGAGTTAATATTGAAAATTTATACTCATATACTTCTTCACGAAACCTATTGATCTCCCAAAAATAAATGTAATCATATTAAGATTTTGAACCAATGCCTTATGAAAATTAAAAAGTTTGTTGTTTGTTAAGAAACGTGTTACAGTAAACCAAAAGTTTACTTATTCAAGACAAACTTATTGTTGACATGACTTGTTTGATCATCCAAGTTATATATATGATACAAACTATCAAATATTATGCATGAACTTCTATTGAAGAGCCAGAAAATTCTTCATAAATAACCAACACACTATACAATATAATGAGTGATATGTGCTGCTTGTTCTCAAACAAAAATAATTATGAGAATATCACTATTTATGATTTCAAATGAATCTCTATAATTCTAGAAATATATTAAGCTCATATATGGGCCCATTCAAATAACATGTAAATCATACAAGTACTTAATAAATTTGATAGATGCATCTATATGATGGATACATGTAAGATTACTATTTAGTTTGCAATCTAAAGTTTGTAAGAATGTTTAAATAAATTATTATATTAAGCTCGCAATTTCTAGATTATATGATAAAAAAACTCATTTATTAAAACCTCCATCAATACATATGAGAACAAAATTTCTATTTTAATGTTAACATATTTGACCTTACATATTGCAGCACTTATACAAGCTAACAACATTCTCTCAGTAAATTGACTTTTGGTTAGGAGCCATATATTTTTCATATTAAATGTTTGAATGGGTAATGCTTATATATATCAATCCACTACAATGCACATAGATGAATATTTAAAGAAAGTTGGATAAAATTGTTGGGTAAGAACCTTCTTCTTCTTATTTATCTCTAAATGAAATAAAAAAAATGTTTTTAATGGAAACAAATAGATTTAGAAGTCTTACATTGCATAATTATTCGATTGTCATTCAACCGAGTTTTTCTAAAATTAGGGGGATAAATTGAATAGCTGGAAAAAAGAGCGAAAAAATGCATTATTATTATCAAGTATAGATCCTCAAATATAGTGGTATGAATCAGAAGTTCATCAAATTTTGCATTCATGAAATATTGCAAAATATTTGCCAGATGCAAATTACTTACCTAATGAGAGTTATTAAGCTGGAAAAGAGAATAAAAGAAATGTATTATTATCAAGTATAGATCATCAAATATAGTGGTATGAACAAAAAGTTCATCAGGTTTTGCATTCATGAAATATTGCAAAATATTTGCCAGATGCAAATTACTTACCTAAATGAGAATTATTAGATCTCGTATTCCAACTAAAAATGATCTAATCAAGACAATGGAAAGTGAGACATGCATAAAGCATGAGAGAGTAACTGGTTCCAAAAAAAAAAAGATAAAGGAGCAAATAATTAAGATGATCATATTAAGGAGACATGTGCTCCAAAAGAGGCCAAAACATAATTGATTGCAAAACCTCAAAAGATATTTAGATACCTAAAAGCAATAAAGAGATCTCAACAAATTATGTCACAGGAAAGATGGAACCAAAAAAGATAAAGTTGTCGACAATAGTTTTGATGATGTATCACGTGATTAAATGAGGATTTTATTCATAGATAAGTTATAAAAGTAGATACAAAGGTGATTGGCCAAAAGAAAAAGTGAAAAGGGAAAAGATGCAATGAACAATGTTCTTCCAATATGTGAGAAACACGGACCTGCAATCCAACTTTTGGAATATAAAGTTATTTGTCATGTGAAATATGATGAGATATACCATTTGAGGGTGGATACAATGATTATTACATATATTATTAGTTTGGGAGTATATGCAAACAAAATATTGCATCTATTAGATATTGTTATGCATGTATAGTTATGGATATTGAAGTTTATATAAGAATTATTGAAGGATCCAAAATGTTATATGCATGTCTAAAAAAATTATTCAATATATAAAATATTACATGGATTAAAATAATTTGAGTAAATATATGTGTGTGTATAATTGGTTGAAAGATTTATTGAAAAAAAAAGAAATAATAATTTTACAAATTAAGTTATTGCAAACCTTAATGATTTCAAAATCATATATTTTTGCTATGATAATTTCTGCTTGCAAGAAAAAAAATGCATTTAATGGTCTAGAAGTGCATTATATTTTATGAAAATATTTATGTATCATGCTAATATTTTATTGTTATGATTCTATTTATAAAGTTTAGGTCTTGCAGGTACATAAAAAATAACGAAAAAGAGATTTAGTGTCATAGTTATATGAACATATCATATGAGAAGGTGATAGATATTGATATTTTAACATGTCCATTGCAATAAAACATTTAGTGATAATACATCACACATAACTTGATAGCTAAAAGAAATATATGCTCAAAAATATATTAGAAGTGGTGATGTGATCAGGGGGAGTAAACTTGATGTTGCTATGAGGGGGAGTAGACATCATAAAGAGGAGTAGACATTATGTTGTACTTCTTTCCTTAACCAAAGTTTTGTCCCAGTGGGTTTTCCTGATAAGGTTTTTAACGATGAAACTTCAATATGTATTGTGTACTTTTTTTTCCTTCACTGAGTTTTCTTAGTAAGGTTTTAATAAGACACAATATTTGTTTATGGACATCCAAGGGAGAGTGTTATAAAAATATTAGAATTTGAAAGTCTATAAACTTCCAACACTTGGCCTTTCACATTTTACTCTATAAACCTTCAACTCTTGGTTTTACATCTCCTACACTTCACAACCTCTCTAATGAATGGTCTTCATGCCCAAAACTTAAAGGTTACAACTTGTGCACTCAAGAGGATTGAATTTGCTATTTAGTAACTCTTAGTTGAAGTTGACCTATAAATAAATAGAGCACTAAATGCTACACTTTATAAGCATCCAAATGAATACGATATTGCTCCATCTTTCTCTCTAATTCTCTCAATTCTCATTTCAATCTCTTGCATTTTTCTAATTTTATAACATTCTTAGATATTTTTAAGTTGCACCCAGTATCATAAAATAATATTTTGTGCACTTTGTGAGATAAAAATATTTTTTCAGTAGCCCCCAGTAACTGAGAAGTTGCATCCAAAAGTATTTTTTTTAGTAACATTGGGTTTTTTAAATTAAATTTTTCATTCATATATATTGCGTGTTAGTGAAAAAAATATTTCTTTGTGTAGCTTGTTAGATGCTAGGGGTTACTGAAAAATTATTTTATAATACTAGGTGCTACTAAAAAAATTTAAGGACATTGAATGCTATTTTCTTTAAAAAAACAAATTAAACCACCATTACATCTTATACCCCAACTACCTAAAGGGGTGCAGTTTTAGGCAATGAGGCACCAAGGATGGCAAATGCCAAGGAAAGAATCCAAGTTCGAAAGGATATGATACAAGTAACATGGTTCCTTATAGTTACAATAAGAGTTAAAGTACAAATTTGTCATAAAAATCTTTGCCGGAAAGCAATTTTGTCCTACAAGTTTTTTATGTTCAATGAATTGTTTGGGAAGTGTTAGCAATATTGTCCTTTACTGTTAAAAAGTTAACGGTCAATGTCAGTTTTTAAATGATGTAGAGTAACATTGTTATGTTTCAAAACTTTTAGGGAAACATTGAATCTAACAAATTTTTGAGGCAACATTGCTCCTTAATGAAAACTTCCAAGTCAAATTTACATATAAACCCTTAAAATAATAATATTAGTAAAAGCCGTAAAACCAATGAATCCGGATTTTGTCCCTTACTATTCCATCCATTTCCTCTCCTACATTGTTTTGGGTGAAAGCAGGGGAGGATGGTCCTATTTTTATTTTTTATTTTAAAAAAAGTAACATTCAACATCTAAATAGTTTTTCAATAGTACCCAGTATTATAGAATAAATGTTTCACATTCAAATATTTTTTCTGTAGTAACTACTATCTAGCAAGATGCACCCTAAAGTATTTTTTTCAGTAACGTCCAGTATTATAAATTGATTTTTAGCTCATTCAGCACTCTAAATAGTTTTTTTAATAACACCCAGATCCTAAAATATTTTTTGCATATATACCTTGAAATATTTTTCATTAGTACTATTGGTAGAATTGACTGACACTTAAGTCAGGGGGTGAATTAAGTGTGTTATAAAATATTAAGAAGTTTGAAAATATTTTTTTGCATTAATAATATTTTTGTTAAAGAAAATGGAAAAAAAAATACAAGAGTGAGTGTGCATGTGAGATTACGTGACGTGAGAGAGTGAGTGTGTGTGCTGTGCATTTACGTGCAGTGGAAAGTTTAAAAAAATGTTATGGATTTTATAATGGGTCATGTGAAGGGATATGTGGACTTTTCAATGATTTATATAAAATGGATACACTCCTTCGCCTTTCCAATTCATTCCGAGAGGGAGGGAAACAGTGGTCACTTCGTCTTCTTCTTCCGCGCTCAGTCGGCCATTTTTTTAAGTTAGGATTTTTATTATCAGATCATTTTGATAAATAAAATATTTTTAAATCATAAAATTTCCTTTATAGAAACTGTTTTAAATAAATTTTTTATAGAGTAATAATTTTGTGTTGATTGGAGAATATTTTGATATTAGAGTTTTGGGCAAGTTTTCAGTTTTGTGAATGGATGCCTATGGGAATGTAGAGGATGGTTATTTATTAGTTTTAATTGATTTAGTTTTGTCATTTGCTTATTGTGTGATTTTATAATTATTTTTCTTTAAAATCTGTCCATAAATAATTACATAGATGATATTTCTACCAAGTAATTTGGGGGAAAATGATTTATTTAGATTGATGAAGGTATTGTTAGGATTTTAATCGATTCAAATTATTAGATAAAGTGAAGATTTGTAATTTTAACAATTTTCAAGCCTAAAAGTCTAAATCGTAAATTGGGGATTTTATTTAAGTGATGATAATTAATTTTCCAAAACAGTCATTTGGGTTAAGAAAAATATTTGAATTTATTTTAAGACAAATAATTTGATTCTGGTGTGAAATTGGGATTTTTGAGTACGTAATTCTAAACTTTAAATTATTAAATGAAGTTAATTAATGTGTAGTAAATTGATTGTTGTAGATTGATTATGACTTGTGATTAGACTCTTGGATTAGAAGCTCTGTGGTAAATTTTGTTTCAACGAGAGGTAATCACTTTCATCTTATTGTGCATGCTTGTAACATGCTTGTGAGTGGTTTTAAATATATATAACATAAATTTGCAATTGGTTTCTGATATGTACTATGAAGTTATTTTTATTATTGAAATTGTCTTATGGGACTTATTTTATTGACCAATGGATAATAATATGATATTATATGAATTTAATGTTAATTTATGATATTGAAAACGCTCTTGATAGTTTGTGAATTTATAATGGAATGTGATGAGTTTATGTGTTGAGTATAATTATATTTCTTGAGTATTGATATGAGATAGGATGGTGGATGTGGATCTTATGGGAGGTTACTCTAAAGGAAATAAGGGGGTGAATTTCTGTACAAAAAGAGGAAATAAGGTGGTGGGCTTCCAAGTATACATTGGGTAGCCCTTTTACTCAATTATGTTTCAGTAGGGCCTTAACACCCCACTAATGTGTTAAAAGGGGAACCCATAGTCCGGTTTTGTGCTTTGTGGATTTTGGCCAGTCCATATCACTTGATTGGTGAGCTTGTTGAGTTAAATTACTAGTCACATGGGTGAGTATTGATATTTGTGCACCCATATGATAAATATGAAAATGAGATTATAATATTTTCAATTGATATAGATGTAACCATGTGATATTTTTGATAATGTTGTGTATTTGTAACTGTTCCCACTTGACACCTCACGTGCATTTACTTGTATGCCCGATGAGATGAACTGTTGGTTCCTAAGACTTTTGTTTCACCCCGTCGATTTAACATTTTCCCAAGTGATAGTCCCCACGCTGGTCCGTCAGGGAAGACTCTGAAAGTTTAAGCTATTACTAATAAGAGTAGTATTTCCATCTTTTTGGTTATATAGGATATTGTATATTGTTACATTATGGCTTATCTTGCATACTCTGATTTATTTTGAGGATTTGATGCATGACGTAGATACTTTTAATTTCTCTGCAACTGGTTAACTCTTGATTATTTTGGGTGGCCTAGAGACCTTAAGATTGTGTTTAGAACTTGTGGATCCACACTTGGTTTGATATAGACATTTTGGCATGAAATGATAAATTGATTATTTAAAGTGTTGAACTAGAGAATGATAATCTATTAAGGGCTTAGAGAAGTCCAAATGCTAATTATGTACTTGAATTTCTATTAAAGGGTTTTATTCTTTTAATCATGATATTGAGCTTTTATTCTTTTAACCATGATAGTTCCTTTAAAAATTTAGTTTTGAACTTTTCTATCATGATTAACTCATCTAAATTATTTATTATATTTTATTAATTATAATAGTAGTTTATGGTAATTTGACAAAATATTTGCTAATTATAGTTATATGAAAAGGCTTTTTACAATATACAAATTGCACTTTACACCGGTTAGATCCTCTACGTCCAGTTCCCAGGCTCCTGTAGAGATTTTCAATCTCTATCTTCTTGTTTACTCCGAATACAAGATAAGCCTCTACACTCTTACAAGTTTAGCAGGGCACTTATGCAACATTTTACAACTTTTCACCAAGATACTCCCCTTACACACTATAAGGATACAACTTTGATGATTAGAGATTACAACATATCTTCTCTCTCAGAAGTGAATACTAATCACTGAAGAACAATGAATTGTTTCTTCCTAAAGTAAATTACATATCAATGAGAAACAGAGAAACAAAGTATTTGAGCAGAAGATAAATTCAGAGATTCAGCATTTTGATATTGTGTGCTTGAGCTTTTTATCTTTGGTTTTGAATGCAGATTCTATTTATAGTTGTTGAAGCTTAATGACCTTTGGACACATTCTTCCTATTGAGCTTCTCAGAATGTTACCGTTGGAAGTAGCCGTTGGAATTTCTAACAGATTTTGTTTTTTGTCTATTAAAGCTCAATTCAAGTTAACAGAAAAATCATGAAATCTGATATGGTGATTAATGTTCACGTTAGCCTCTTACACTGTACAAATTGTTATCGGCATCTCCTGCAAAAGCACACCAAGCAAACAGTTCGAGTCGCGTCTAAAGCAATGTCCTTAGGAGATATTCCGCAAACACCCAAGTAAATTAGGAAGCGGCACTTCCCAGGATAAAACGAACTCTTCCTACATATAGTAGGGTGACAGAATTGTAGGAAGATAACTGTGGAACTCAGAAGAAAGGGGGAGAGGAGAGGAGCTCGGGGTAGAGCTTGATATCATCTAACCTCAAAGCTCTCTTATCTGAATCTGTACATTGCCTTTTATACCCAAAAATCCATATGACCATTGAGTAGCAATAATGACCATTAAAGGCAGTTTAATGACAATTAAAATGATCGTTACAAAACAAGAATTAATTGTAATAAAACTTTTAATTGTCATTAAAATTGTTAATTAAAATTTCAACGGTCAATTCGAGGACTCCTCTTAGCATCCTTTTTACTAACTCAAACTTATATTTAATTGTATATTAAGTTTTTCCAATCTTGAGTTATATGAGACTTCTTCCTTTAACACACTTACTCAAATATTTCTAACAATTAAAACTTTTGCACAACATCGTTATAAGATCACTCGAGTGATCCTATTAATCACATAGAGTGATGTGCAAGTGATGTCATTTTCACACATCACTCGAGTAATCATATAGTGAGGTTATAACATCACTTGAGTGATCAGCCAATTTAACTTTAAATCGTGCAAATGATCTATCTACATAAATCTCTTTAAGTTTTCTTTCCAATGCAATAAGAATTATCCCAAAATTGGTTCTATTTTGTTATGATCTAACTAGTAACTACTGTTCAAGAAATGATTTCATACTCAATTAGTACCTTTTAACATCCTATTTCTATCATATGATCTTATATGAGTTTGATTCTGGATTCTCTGAAATGCCTACTAAGTCTGGTTTCATATGCAATAAGTTTCATCTCAATTGGATCAAGGTTGTAGGAGAAAACTTCAAAATATTGAACCTATCTTGGAACAACATGTACAATTCTAGCATCAATTTCAAAGATGCACATCTCCTTCATCTAATATGATTTGGGCTTGCTTCTTGTTTCTACGTTTCTATGCAGTCTAGTTTTATATGAAATACGTTTCACTTCAATCGGATGTGTGATGTGGAAGATATTACCAAAATATCAAAGCTCTATTTTGTTGGTGTTAGATCCTATGTTTTGATGATTACTAAACTTAGATGGATTTGAGAAAGTGTTTCTATTGTGAAAAACTAAAGGGAAATTACTTAAGTAGGTGTACTTGAGTAATATCCATTTAGTTAGAAAGAAAGAAAGAA
>JBAGKO010006417.1:0-11859 GCA_037177275.1 Acacia concinna | reverse complement strand
CTTAAGAAAGGCTATTTTGATCCAAAATAATTAGGCAGCACTTCCCTTTAAAAATTCTTATTTTGGCCTAAATAGTTGGACAGAACCTCCCCTTAGATTCACTATCTAAGCCTACCCAATTGGACAAAGCCTCCCCTAACTACTATAAATAATTGTTGGAAAATAAAAGAATTCATAAGAGGGAGGAATTCGGAACTTGCTTGGACCGTAGACTAGGCTGGCACCTCTAGAATTTCCACTGAAAGAGGCTTATTTAGGAAAGAGTGGGAGGGCACTTTATAAGAGGGAGGGAGCACGTTCTAGGATGGATCAAATGAAGGAAACGTGAGTTCTATTTATAGGGAAGGTAAAGAGGTCAAAGTGCAATTATTTATTGGGTCTTTAGGTGTAACTTTTACAAAAAGATTTTATTTTTTTGACACTTGTCCTTCATCCACACAATTCCAAAAATATCTCATGAAAAAAATCTGTCCTCTTGGTCAACAAAGGTGGCAGCCACGTTTTGTAGAGCCCACGTCGTCTATCAATCTCAAATTATACTGATAATTCTGTCTCATTAGCACTAAAAGATGGAAAATTCTAGAAACTTTTGTAGACATCCAAAAATTCTGAAAAACTCAGGAACAATCCCTAAAAATACTAGGAGGCTCTTGTTAAAATTTCATAATTTTTGGATATCTAGAACATCCAGAATAAATTCCTCAAAAAGTCACTTTTTCGATGATTAGTTAGTTTCAGCAATTTCAGCTGATATTTTGGACTTTTTCTTGGCATATAACCAGCTTTATAATCTCTGTAAAATAACATACTAATTATCCCAAGCCTCTTTCCATAATATTGAGGTTCTTAAATATCTGGTATGGCTGAAAACCCAGTCCAGCTAAAATATTCGCAAATTCCATAAATTTTCCTCGAACTTCCAAAAATTATTCTAATCATTTTATATTGTTCTCGACGCCATATACTATATGTGGGATCATTATGGGAGCTTTTGAGGACCTCAGACCTATTTGCATTTTGTCCCAAAACTCTGTAGGACTTTTCTCTTTACACATATGTCATTTCTTGAGTTTCACTTCAATTGTTTTGTGATATTTCAGTCCTCTACAGAATAAAGCCCTTGTCTTATCCGGAATGCTTCATCTATGCTCCAAAAATATTAAGGTACGACCCTTATTCTAGCCTAAAACTACTATTTTGACTAAAATACTCATTTTTTAACTTACAAAAATTCCGATGTGTTCCATGCATCACACACATTATGGCCTTAGCAGGCCTCAACACAAGATGGGTGTTGTATTAGAGCCGTTATAGTAAATAATGAATAAATCGCAATTTAGAATCATGATGTATCTACGCCGAGCTTATATAGAGGCTGCATACATGACGGTCGGAACCGTGATGTAATCATAATAAAAGATTTTTTTAAATAATGTCATTGTGTGTCTTGTTAGACAGTGTTAAGTTAAACCAGTTATTTAAATAATTTTGCGCAGTTATAGTGTATATATATTTCGCCGCCAATTATGACTTATAAATGACAATTAAGTTAAAGATAGTGATATTATTTTAAGAAATGTTTGTATATATAGTGCCAAAGAAGAAAATAACATGACTTAATAAATATATGAAATGACAGACAATGACAATTAATAATTAATGAATAATAAAATAAAATTCCAACTTGATCAGGTCATGAGACTTGATCGTTTACTTGAAAATAAAAACAATATAGAGGCAGTTTATAGGAAATTTTGGGCATCTTTTTCCCTTAAAAATTGACTTCAATTTTATTCCCAACGTAAACCCATTTCATAAGGCTTGACTTTAAGAGTAATTTGCTATTTCGTATTGATGTGAAGAAATTAATTAATTGTTATTTCTTTTTTATAGAAAAAGGGAAAAAAGAATAACAATCTCCTGCACAATAGTAATTTAATTACACACGATACGAGACTTATGACTGCCGTCACTTGTACTATCATGTTTTCAATATGAAATCATTCCTTTAAGAAAAATATGAGATTATAACAAATTTCATTCATGAAGAATCATTTCTGGAAAAAATATAGTAAACTAAAAAACAAAGAAAATTTGGATGAAACATTAAGTGTATATCATGAAGATACATTTTTCGCGGTGTACTCGTTTAGAATAATTTTAAAAGCTTGCAATGTTTCCTTTCTTTTGTTCCCAACCTTAAACATATTGACGTATGCTTAAATTATAGATTAGATTTGTCATTTAAGAAGTATATACAAAGTTAAGTTTGAATGACTATAAGAAAACGTTGGGTTTGTTAATATTTTTCACGTATAACATTTTCGAGTGAGTTTCTAACAAATTTCTTCGCATAAAACAGAGCGTATATATTAAGTATAGTGCATTACAGCTCAAAAGAAGACAAACATTTAGCCAAATTTCAATCTAATAGCTAGAATGTGAGAATAGAAAGTAGCAGATCAGAAGAATACATAATCCTTCAGAGAAGGCCAGGGAAAAAAGAACGCGGTTACAAAAGAGGAGGCAAGTTTCAGTAAAATTTTTCAGATCTTGGAAAGCCCTTTTGCATTTGTTTTTTTTTAGATACATATATCCAGCTATTAAGAGGCAATTTGTTCGAGGCACCCATGTGTATTAAATATAAGCACTTCTTCCTAGTACATGAAAAGTTCCTCGTAAGTTGATATCAAAACCTCTTACAAGTCCATTCTAAATTTACTGATTTCTTATTGTAAGATATCTCCAGCAATACTAATGTAAGTTAAATAATATTTTATTCGTTTTATTTTAATTAGACATTTTAATTTAAAAGAAAGTCAAAATATGGATAAATATTTGGGAAAATCCTAAAAAAATACAAAGGAAATAGGGAAATTTCAATTCAGTACAGCGAAATTGGAAAATCTTAAATAAGTCTTTTTGTACTTTTTTGCATAATTACAAAAATGTCACTGAATTTTTAACAACACGAGTATCTAAATTAACAACACCAGAAGCATTTAAGTACTACGTATTTACGCTGTGAGATGTTTGTACTGATGTTGTTAATTAAAATACTATTGTTATGAATTAAGATACTTGTGTATATTATTAAAAATTCAGTGGTATTTTTATAATTATGCAAAAAAGTACAAAAAGATTGATTTGGGATTTCTCTATTTCCCTTATCTCTTTTTTTGGGATTTTCCCTAAATGTTTTCCCCTAGAAGAAATCCATGAAAAATTTTGCTTTTTTATCTCACAGATTTTCAGGCCATGGATAGCTCTCATCCGTGAGAAATTCTCTTCGACATCAGTGTTTAGAATAGGAATACTTTATCTTTTGATGTGTTGATGACGAGTTTTGGTTCATAAACAAATTTTATTGAAGTTATGGTTTTCATCTTGTTCTTATATTCATTAACTTTCGGTGCCAATTTAAGACCATTTTCCTCACTTTCCTTTTCTTTTTCTATTTTTCCTTTTTTTTTTTCTATTTCTCCATTTTAATTTCCCAAATAATATAAAAATAAAATCAAAATGGAATAAAAATTACATGTATAATGGAGAAGTAATTCTAATTAACTGATTAACTTAGATAGTTAAAAAGCCAGAAGGAACATTCTTTATTCAAACTTTTAAAGTACAACACCAGAGTAGATAAATCAAAAATTACATATTTCTCACACAAAATTATTTATAAAATTCATGAGCAACCTTTACCTCGATTTCCCATGAAATCTGATACACACAAACATGAGTACATGACACAGAAACACAAGCAGAAATAGTGATACTCATGAATTAAGTAATACGCGGCTATAGAAGATATTAGAAACAAGACAGCAATTTATTCGTTATTAAGGAGATTATTATACTCTATATGTAGCATTCATATATATATATATATATATATATATTTCTTTTCCTATTTCTTGCAGTTACGTTCATATGGACTGCACGGAGGTTTTGGAGGACTTGCCCTTGGTTTAAGGCACGCAGTATAACGAGAACCAGGAGGACATTTCACTGCAGGCTTATCCCTTGGTGGAAAGGTTACCGATGTCTTTTCTGCACCATCGTCACATATATATGTAGTATAACATATCAGTTTAATATTTTCACAGATCAAAACAAAAAATAAGTGATAATAGGGAACTCAATAATTTCATAGTTGAAGCGAAAAGCTAGCTACAGTGAATGAGTTTGTAAAACAATAATAAAAAAAAACCTAAATAAAAGAAGTTGAAGTGGAAATTGTTACCAAGTAATACGCGGGCATGAGTGGAAGAGGGAAGGGAGAGAAATATTGTAGAGACCCAAACGAGAAAAGCAATTACAATAGCCTTCTTCATGTCTACACCAATGAGTAATGAGAGTTTTTGTTTGGCTTTTGAATATGCGCACACTACACTTACCCTTGGTATCTATTTATATTCCGTAGGATAGAGAAGATTAAATAAAGGGCTTTTAATTAATATAATTTAGGGTTTATTTGATTCTGTTATCAATTTTTCTTATAATAAATTTGTAGAGTAATTTTGCAGACTGAATTTTAAAAAAATTTATTGAATCATTATTCTGCAATGGTCCCAAGCTTGCCATCAATATATAGAAAGATAACGACTTCAAGTTAAACATAATTACTCTGAGAGCTTCATGAAACTATTGTAAACGAGGCTATCGAATAAAAGAAATTATTTTAAACGAATTCACAGCGAAAAATATACCTTCATGATTTATAGTTAGGGGGAAAATATGCACATAAGAAAAACCATTTCATAAATAGAAATCACCTCTAAATTGTTTTCATTTTCTAGTTAATTAATGATCAAGTCTGCATGTGTGATATTCAGTTCGGAATTTCATTGTAAAATCACTGTGAGCGTTGAGGGAATGAATGAAATAACCAATAAAGTACCAATAACTAGTAAACATTTAGTGTGTGATTTTCATTTTATTTGTTATGAAACCTTTCTGTGATTACATTTTTTTATTCAAAACCTCATAGTGATTTTCCCAATTTTATTTTTATCTTCATTAAACCTTCTATAAGTCATATTGTGGTGATGATGGCCTTTAAAAATGGTTTTCGTTTTGGAAACATAATTAAATGTTCTAACTAATATTTTTGGGATTTTATGTTAAAGGTGAATGGTATTACTTATGAGAATGAAGTGACTAGGCATAGGAGATGAAAATTCTTGAAAAACGTCCCGGCTCACGAACATGATTTCTCTCACATCAGGTTTCCAAACGACGGTCACACCGTTGAAAATGATGACCCTCATGGTCCAAACTAGCTGACCAAATTTCAGCTGGATCCAACGGTTAACGAGTGTACAAACATCAATTTAACAAGATTACCTTGTGAGCATGCATTTTTCACTATCTTCTTTTCTCTCACACCACTGTATAATTAGACCATTTCAGTCTACCTCAGCCTCATAAGCCTCTCTAAAGCTCACTGGCCCCTCTGGCCTCGAACAAAAGCCTAATTAACAAGTCATCTCTCCACTTAAATAAGTGAGGTAAAACCTCAAATTAGGAAAATTTGAGAAAATAATTTTCCTCAAAGAGAACAATTAGGAAATTAGAGAGGCCCTCCTTAGTGATTCAACTTAGTGATTGAATTTTTTTTTTAATTACTCTCCCATGATTGTGAGCTCTTCCTTCATTGTTAACATTTTCTTTTTCAATGTTGTTTCATGTTGTTAGCTTAATATATTCAGTTAACTAACAGTCAATTTAACTAAAATAATTGTTATGGCGATATTACTACAATTTAGAAACTTCCGAAGCATAATTTCTTTTGAGTAAAAACTATTTTTGCAAATTGTAACCTTAACAAAAATGATGTGAATAACACGTGAATTGTTAACTAAATATATTTGATTAACTACTAGTCAAATTTTGTTAGGATAAAATTAACCCTAAAAAAACTTTTAAAACAAAATTGGGCCTTAGTTAATACTTCTAAAATAAAATTAGCCCTAACCTTATATAGATTTCGTTGTCAATTAGAACCTACAAAATGGGGTGTTTGTTTTCACTTTTTAAATTTAGATTTGCGTAAATCGAGATAAAACTTTTGTCACATACTTATCTCAAAATCCATAAAAGCTATTGATAATCCATATTTTAGCCACTTAATTCCATGCATTTAAGAGAGTTTTCATTGATGAAATTATGTTTTAAGTGCAATAATTGAATAAATTGGAATTATTGTGGATTAATTTTGAAAACATGAATTTTAGCTTAAAATGTGTATAATTGTCATTTCTCTTTAGCATTAAATTAAGGAAATTTGGTATTAAAAATTCTTGGATTTATTGCAAATGAGCTTGAAAAAATTAGAGGGCAAATAATTGGGTTTTTATTGCGAAAGACTACAAGTAAGAGTGCAAAATTATATCCACCTCAAGGAGGACCTAGATCCATATCTATACCCAAACCCATGACCCAGTTGGTATTTGGCGACCTGGTTTGGCAATTGAAGAAAGAAGCAGAGACGCGGCAGAGAGGAACCCATCATTCATCACCATCACGAGCATTCATCACAAACCCACTTGATCACCATCAACACCCATCTTCGACTTCACCTCCATTAGCAATTTCACTCACACCATCGAGGAGCTTGATTGTAGTTCTGTTCATCTTTCTTTCTATTTTCATTCAGCTAGCTCTTCCTAATTCCTAATAGAAATCCAGCTCATTCAGTGAGCATTTCTGTGGGTTTTTTAGAGGAATTTGGAGGTTCTGAGCTGATCCATGGTGAAGAAGACACGTTTGTCTCTCAATCCCATGCTTGGCTTATCGGCAGTGATCTTCTTAGAAGATCGGATGGATCCAAGTCTCAAGAGCTAGAATGAGTTAGAGTTTGATTTCCTTCCTTTTAATTCTTCTATATTTCACATTTTAGTTCAAACTTTATTAGAATTGATGAGTTGTCAAATTGTATTGCAATGTGAATATGATTGGTTTTGTTTCAGCAAATTACAGAGGATGAGGATTCGGTTTACACTTATTGAATGTTCTTAAATTCCTAGTTGGAATAGGATATGCTTGGATTAATGTTAAAAGGTTTAAATCATGTGACTATGCGATTGTCCAGTTGTTCAATTCATAGTGCATATGGTTTAACCGAATGAAATAAGTCTTGAAAAAGAACTTGATTCAATATGAATAGATTGAATTTCTAAAGTGTTCAAGAGGAAGCTAGAGTTTATACTAGTGGTGTGAATTCTATGCAATTATAACTTGCTAGTTATAAGCTTATTTCCTATGAACAAGAAGATCGTTGAACTCTAAAACAATTTGTGAGACAAGGAAGATCCAAAAATCTCTAGGAAGCCATATTCTCTCATTCATTACTTAATTAAACTCTTGCTCTCAGTTCTGTTGGTTAATTTTAGTTGTTGAATTTGTTGGTTTCTTGCCTAATTCACTAGCATAGAAATAGATTTAGGAAATTGCACCACAAGGAATCACAATTGCTTTGTTGTCATTTAATTAATTTGCTAAGTTTAAGGTCCAAATCAAATTGTCTTTAGGGAAAACTAACTCTATCTTGGCTCTTTGAGAAAATTGACCTAAGTTAACTACTATACTACAATCATTAATTTAATAATTTTGATAAGAGTAATATGACAAAGCTCTTTCTCAGCTATTTTCAAAAACCTTATGCAAACTGACCTTTAGTTGAAGATAGTGATGGCATCATAGTGGGCAAAAAAAAATGACACATATGTGAAGGAAATGACATGACATAAATATATGACATGACAAATAATGACATGGACAATTAATAATTAATGTATATTTAATTAGGGAAATTTCAAAAAAAAACATTAAAAATAAGGAAATGACAAATCAAAATAGCAAAATCTAAAAACCCAAATCAGTCCATTTGTACATTCTTTTTTTATATTTACAAAAGTGCTATTGGATTTTTAACAACATGAATATCTTAATTCACAATAAGCGTATCTCAATTAACAACACTAAAAACATTTGGTACTACTGTGAATTGTTTGTGCTGGTATTGTTAATTGAGATATGCTTGTTGTGAATTACGATACTCGTATTGTTAATAATCTAGTGGCACTTTCATAAATATAGAAAAAGAAGGTACAAATGAACTGATTTGGATTTTTCGATTTCGTTGTTCTAATCTATCTTTTCCCTATTTCCAATGTCTTTTTCTGAAATTCTCCCACTAAAATAAAAGTCCAAATAAATAGGTGGTGGAAATACAAATATGAAATTATACTCTCAGCTACAGCAATATAATGTAGTCCTTAATGCTAAGTAATACAAATTGTTTATTTTTCCTAATTTTATAAAATTGTTTTATAATTTTTTTCTTAAAAAAGTCTTGAAAAAAAAAAGAAATCAATATATTTGAATAGTTATTTAAGAAAATATTTTTTTAAGTGATAAGGTGGCTGCCAATGCCAACAGTGATGTGATAAAAATTGTCATCGGTGGTGTGACGTTAATAGGAGGCAGGTGGTAACCTTAAAAAATAAGGAATAAAATATAAAATGAGAAAACACTTTAAAACTGTTTTAATTTTTCAATATTTACAAACAACTTTATTATTTTTGTAAATCGAACAATTTATTGAAAACAGTTTTAGAAATAAGTTTTATTTATTTTTTGCTTTTTAAAGCAAAAAACTGATTTTAAAAACAGAAAAAAAAGCCAGGCTCTCACACACACACTCTCTCTATATCTGTAACATTATTTAAATAAATTATTTCCTACTCAAAAAAATAAATTGTTTAACTTTCTTTTTTGTTATATATATAACCAACAATTTCTTAAATCCATTTCTTGAAAATAGCTTCAAACTTGTTTACAATCTCAAGTCAATGAGCATATCTTCTCCGGACCCAAAACAAACTAACACTTTCGCTACCTTGTCAACTGTAATGCTAAGAGATTTTTGTATTATTGGAAAAAAATTAAAGGGAAATTACAATGAATATCAAGGATTTGAGTTAATTACTAACAAGTCTTTGACAAAAAAAATGCTAAGAAGTCTCTCAGGCAATAATAATAATAATAATAATAATAATAATAATAATAATAATTACTAAGTCTCGTTTACTATTTCTCACTTATTTTTTGCGGATGATCTTATCCTATTTATGGAGGCGGATATAGATCAAGCAGGGATTTGTAAGGCGATCCTAGATGATTTTTGTGACGTTTCTGGTCATAAGGTTAATGCAACAAAGACCCATATTTATTTTTCAAAAAATGTTAATCATAACAGGGTGAATGAAATAAGTGAGTATATGGGATTTTCTCTATCCATAGATTTAGGGAAATATTTAGGAATGCCTATTATGCATAAAAAGGTAAATAAGGCCACTTATAGTTTCATATTAAATAAGATGGATTATCGTCTTACTCAATGGAAGGCTAATTCTTTGTCGCTAGCTGCTAGAAATATGCGTGTAGCTTCTGTTGTTTCGGCATTGCCGTCATATGCTATGCAGACTACTTTCTTGCCTATTAATTTGTGTCATGAAATTGATAAGAAATGTAGGAATTTGGTTTCTTGGCAGAGCATTTGTCGAAGGAAAACTGAGGGTGGCTTAGGGCTGAGATAGGCGAGGTTTCAAAATGAGGTGTTTATGTTGAAACTAGGATGGCAATTGATTCACCGGAAATATGTTTTATGGGTTAAGTTTATGCGTGAGAAATATAAGTGTGGACAAAATTTGATGCTTATAGTGAATCGGAAAACGGCAGAATCTCGAACATGGGCTGGTATTAAGTCTATGTGGGAGTCTTTAAAAAATAGCATTTGCTGGAGTATTGGGCATGGACGAGATGTTTCTTTCTGGAGGGATGTCTGGGTATCTCATATGGATAGATTGGAGAATATGGTAATTTGTAATATTCCACCTGAGGCCCTTGAGTGGCGTGTGGCTGATTGTCTTTCAACATCAAGAGGTTGGCTGTGGCAGAAATTTGATTATTTGTTTCCTACTAATATTTTAGAAGCTATTAGTAGGGTCCAAGTACATAGCTACAGAGATGATTTACCAACGTGGAGATGGTCCTCGACCGGGAGTTTTTCGTTAAAGTCTGCTTATTTATCATTATGTGATACTAATTCTTTAACTAATGCTGGAGGGTGGAGACGGTTATGGAAGTTAAAGATTCCACAGAGATATAGAGTATTTTTATGGCTTTGTGCTAATGACATAATTCTTTCAAACTTGCAAAGGTTTAAAAGGAATATGCATGATACTGGAGGTTGTTCCATTTGTAGAGTCAATATGAAGTATACGTTGCATGCTATTCGAGATTGTCCTAATGTTTTAGACTTGTGGAAATTAATCTTGCCTCAGGGAAGGTGGACTCAATTCTTCAGTCACACATTGGTCTCTAATTGGCTTTTTATGAATTTGAGATGGGAATTTTTGATACAAGGGTATAAGTGGTCTTGTTGGTTTGCGATTCTATGTCGGCAGATTTGGCTGGCAAGGAACGAGAGAGTTTTTAATGGAAGGAAGATGAATGGAATGGAGATACTAGCGAAGTCTAAAGCATGTCTCTCATGGGGAGGAGATAATGGCTTTAAAGTTTAGAAGAATAAGAGTTTGCGTAGTTGTTGGCGTCCGCCTCCTTATGGGACTTTTAAATTTAATGTTGATGGTTCATTCATGCCATTAACTGGAGTTTGTACAAGTGGTGGTCTGCTGCGTTCACATTCAGGTGAATTTGTTCGTGGTTTTCAGTTCCGTTTGGCTCAGGGATCTAGTGCATTGGCAGAGGCGTGGGCTATTTTATGGGCTCTAAAATTGTCGTGGGAGTGGGGTTACCAACATATTGAGGTTGAGAGTGATAGTTCTGAAGTAGTGGGTTTTGTTAATTCTACATTCTCGGAGGATCATCTGGATTCTAGGATTCTGACAGAAATTCAACAACTTCTCTGTCGGGATTGGTAAGCTAAGGCAGTGGTATGCAATAGAGAGTCTAATTCTGTTGCTGATCAAGTGGCGGCTGAAGCTTGTGATTGTTACGTTGATTTTCACTTTTTTTCAGAACCTTCGGAACATGTTCAACATCTGATTCGCAGGGACTGGAGTTTGTATTGTAGTGATAGTGTTAGCTAATTTTTGTAGTCTCGCTGTTTATCAAAAAAAAGCAAGGATGAAGTTCAGAAATTTAGGGTTGTTAAATTTCTTGTTTGACTTTCACCCTCTTCTTATTTTTTATAACAAAAAAAATAATGTGAGTTGGGTTCCGGGAAAAGGATATGCTTCCAAATTTTAAGAGTATTTATTGAAGTATTTAAATATTGCTGAAAAGTCCTCACTTTAATAAGATTTAAACTCACAACTACTTCTCTAGTCTTCTATATAGGGTAGAGAGAGAAAACTTTTTGTTGTCATGTTTATAAGAAACCTCATTAAAATTTTAATGTGAATATACAATTTTGCCCTTCATTTATTTTTGTGTTGACTATATTTTTATTTAGTATTATGTATATTAAATAAGGGTATAGTTGGAAAATTATTGAATTTCATAGCATAGTTAATAAGATTTAAGGTTTTCATTGATATATATATGAAAAATGTTAGAAGTGCCTTACATATAGGATCAGAAGAATATATGATTTAAAAACCAACCAAACGGAGGTTGGTCTTTCAGCCCCTTCTTTCAAAATGAGCTACTAAAAGATTAGACTATTGAAACGATCATATCACAAGTCTGATACTCATCAAATCAGTTAAGACTAAAGTAATACTCCCTCTGTTCCTATTTATAAGACCCCGTTGACTTTTTTGGAGAATCCTAGAAAAATCCTAAGAAAGTTAATTACATTACTTAATCATATCATATATCATATTT
>JBAGKO010006397.1:0-11859 GCA_037177275.1 Acacia concinna | reverse complement strand
TACAACCTTATCTCTCTCCTATAGGGCTTGCTATAATTTGAACATGAAACAGGGGTTTCTATATGAAATTATGCTCTCTGGTACCCCCGTGTAGATAGTTGACTACTATTGCCAGGAAATGGGCTGATCCTGTCAATTTACTTACAATCACCCATATGGCATTGTACCCTGCTACTATGAAGGGTAACTCAACTATACCATCCATCGAGATACTCTCCCATTCCCTCTGTGGAATGTCGAGGGGTTGCAAGAATTCTAAAGGCTTCTGGTGCTCTGCCTTCACTTTCTGACAAGTGAGGCATCAAGACACATATCTAGCCATACCTCTATTCATCCCAGGCTACCAGAACATGTCTCTCTCAAATGATGATGCATCTTGGTTATACCTAGATGCAATGTATATCTATTCTTATGTATCTCATCCAGGATCCCTTTTCACTAAAACTGTCAAGTCAATGAACATATAACCTTCCTCATACTCGATTACACCCTCTAGAGAGATCTCAAGGTCTTTCTATAGACCTCTTTCTTTCCTTTACTGTTAGGACAAGTTGAGGTGCGATCCCATTGACAATCAAGGATCTATAACCAAGTCAGGGGTACTCTCTCTATAGACTAATTGTCACACCTTACGTATAGACCATCTTTTAGGTCACTTAATGTCCATTAGAGTCGCACTATTATATGGATAACATAGAAACTGAAATTTTTGTTTTCGATGGTACCATTCATTTTCAAACAGATTTATGGTCAAACATTGGTAAATTTTAACTAAACGTAACAATATTGAAATAACGTGCTTCCAATTTTTACAAAAAAGTCCTTTAAAGATTCTACAGGGAAAAATAGTTCCATACATCAATTGCTTACATATAAATTCCAGATTTGTTTGGAATCTAATTCTATCATGTTTTGGTAAAACAGTTCCTCCCTGTTTTATTCTTAATTTTATAACCTTATGTACGAAATTCCAACTCCTACACACTACCCATCAAAATAAAACTTAACATATGGCCTAATATCATGCCCAATTACAAAATCCGGATAAGTCATCTAATACAAAATATAATTAATTATTATTTCAATATAATTTCCAGCAAACATTCTTAGCATACGTATAGTAAGCAAAATGGCCTTCATCCTTGGATTTCTTTTCTATTCCTCTATAATGATTCTAACCCTAGTTCATGGTTGTTAATGGGGCTGAGATTCTTGAGAATCCCAATTGCATGTTACAATAATACTATTATCAAACAAGCAGGCAACATGTAACAAGCGTGAAATTAACATAGGGAGCTCATATGCTTTGTATGCCCTATGACATCATCATCTTAATGTGCCTCACATCAAACATAAGATATAGCATTTACATGTTATGAGTGCAACATAGCATAGTAGTCATCATCATCATCATGACATCAAACAAAGCAAACATAAGCTCGACCAAACGTACATGCACAAAATCACAGGATATGCAAGCAAGTAATGACATTAGAAATTATGTAACTATGCTACCTTGATCTTTAACCTTCTTCTTTAGCTTTTCAATTTCTGCCTTCTAACGGTCTCTTCCAAAAATTTCAAACCCTAATCAAACCAATAAGGTGTAACAATCATTAAGAACAATCATAAACATTAAGCTTACTTGCTGGAATTTAACCTCTTCCTCAATTTCACTTAAGTTAAAATCCTGAAGTTTTCACTAATTCTGACCCTACCTTCTAAAAATCATATTTTCTATTCTAGACATCAATTTTCTATGATCTTGGACTCATTTTAAACCTTAGAATGTATACTACTTACCCACCAAATTTCATAAGGAATGCAATTGGTTTACCCTGCTTAATACTTTCTCAAAGTTCTAATGCCAGAATTTTGCCCTGTCAGAGTCATGCGAATTGAAAAATTCATAATTAAATCCAAGAAATTCCAAATGACTTGGTTCCAAGCTCATTTTAAAATTTCATATGTCTATTTATTCCTCTTAAAATTTAATCGCCATCCACAGTCATTTGAATACATTTTCGAAAAGATCCTTTTCGGCAGAGAGAACACACTTCCAGAATTTACCCTAATTTCATAAAATTATAACTCTCACCCTATAAATACAAAATGCATGATTTTGGACTCATTAGAAAGCTTATCATGTCCCCTACATCTATGTCAAATTTTTAGGGGAAATGGAGATCATTTACCCTTTTAAATTCTTACACGAAACAGAACTACTTTTCTGAACCAAGAATACAATTCCAAACTCCTATTAATTTCTGTCATATATCTTCAGTTTCCATCTCCAAATATACCTTTTCGATCAAACATACACATTCAAATAGATACATACATTTATATGCATTTTCTACTTCTGTTTTCCCCTTTCCGAAAACCATCAATCCATTAAATGCATATATATATATATATGCATATATACCTTCCAATTTAATATTTGTATTTCAGAATCAAATAAACACATGCATATACATGTATTACATCTATTTTTCATACAGCCCTTCATGGTCTCAACAGACATACCCATTTGGTCTTAATTCCAGAAAACACATTTCATAACTAATACCCAGCGACTACCACATGCAAGCATCGGTTTAGATTTTAAATTCCAGAATTATCACTTCTGTTCTAAGTTCCTTAGGCATTACTCGCAACCCTGGAATAGAATAGAAGGCCGAAGGAAATGGAAATCCGAAACTCACCTTCTGCTGAAGGAAAATGGGAGAATAACAAGAAATTACAGAATCCTTGACCCTTCTCTTGTGCGTGGAAGAAGAGAAGCAGCCGCAGACCAAAGGAAGATAATGAATGCTGTAGCACTCTCGGCTTGCTCTCTCTCTCTCTCTCGCACGGATTCCCTTCTCCAACAGCGAAAGAAATCTCATACTCACACCCACGGTTCACTTTTCTATTTATGTGGAAATGGCTTAATGGAGTGGCTGATATATTGAAGCCGAAGCACTAATTATCTCTCCTTAGAACAAAAGGGAAATGGAATGGATGGGTGGAGTGTGGAAATGAAACCGAAATGAATGGTTAAATGAAATAACCGGCTCCTCTTTCATTTCCGTGACAATGAATGAAATTGAATGAAAGAAAACCATGGAAATTAAAGGTTAATGAATAAAGCCAAAATGCTGAATGGATATAAGAAACCATGATTGACTTATATGCATGCATGATTCCAGCTGGAGTATTCCAGGAAACATAAGAAATAATGGAGAATGGTTGTCTTCCTCACCTATGGACACATGGAATTTGAAGGGGAAAATGGCTAACTAAAACAATAATATGTGTTTTACTATGTGAGGGATAAAATTACACATTGACCTCTAATGTTTATCCCATCTATCATCTTGGTGCTTCTTGTTAATTTAAATAATTCCCATATATTTAAATTCCAAGATGATTTATAAGTCCAATTATTTCTCTTAAATTTCCCTCAAATAATTCCCATGTATTTATAATCAAATAAGTCTTTAATTACTCTCCTCAAATTGTACACAAAATCATAAGATTATGATCTTATTATAACTTAAAGAGTTACTGAAATTAGGATATTACAATTAACAACTATACCTGACAACTATAACATTGAGTTGTCAATGGAAACACCATGAGTTGTCAATGGAAACACCCGAAGTTGTTAATCGGGCCGCATGAAGTTGTTAATGGGGGAGAGAGAGTGTGCTATAGTTGTCAATAGGGCCACTCAAAGTTGTTAATGGAAATAGACGAAGTTGTCAATAGGGCCAGATGAAGTTGTCAATGGTGAAAAGGGGGAGAAAGAGGGAGGGGGACAGTGATTGACTAACGTGTCAGACGTGTCAATCAGACTCTCTCTCCCCATTGACAACTTCATCTGACTCTATTGACAACTTTGTCTGTTTCCATTGACAACTTGGGGTGGCCCTATTGACAACTACAATGCACACTCTCTCTCTCCCCCATTGACAACTTCATGTGGCCCAATTGACAACTTCGGGTGTTTCCATTGACAACTCATGGTGTTTCTATTGACAACTTAATGTTATAGTTGTCAGGTATAGTTGTTAATGGAAACACCTGAAGTTGTCAATCGGGCCACATGAAGTTGCCAATGGGGGAGAAAGAGAGAGTGCGCTATAGTTTTCAATAGGGCCACCCGAAGTTGTCAATGGAAATAGCCGAAGTTGTCAATAGGGTCAGATAAAGTTGTCAATGGGGGAGAGGGGGAGAGAGAAAGAGTGCACTATAGTTGTCAATAGGGCCACCCGAAGTTGTCAATGGAAACAGACAAAGTTGTCAATAGGGCCAGATGAAGTTGTCAATGGGGGAGATGGGGAGAGAGAGAAGAGAGGGAGTTGACTGACGCGTGTCAGTTGCCATGTCAGAGGGGAGAAAGAGAAATATTATTTTATTAAGGCAATTAATTATAAAAAAGTCCCATGGGACTTTTTTGCAATTACACGATTTCGTAGGACCATTTTGTCATAAATTCTGTTGGCCGAGACTAAAACGCAATTTTCCCTAAATAAAATTAGATTCTATCGCTAAATCCCATCAGTAATTTTTGACCAATTGCTGACCAAAAATTCTTTCATCTCTAATTCCATCAATAATTGCTTTTTTTGTTTTTTTGGTAGTGATAGGCATTATCTCTTCACCAAGGCCATTCATCTCACATTTGCAATCTCATTTCCATTCACCCACCATTTTGGTAAAAGTACCAAAAACAATACTTTAGTTTTAATTTATTGCATTAATCACTTGGTAGATAAAAAGCTAAAAACGGCCATGTTTTTCTTAGTCAATTATATGTTTTGTTCACTTTAGTTTTAACTTGGGAGTTAAAATAAAAAGGTTACACAAGAGAATACAACCTGTATTGCATTTTTACAATGCTTTTCTTGGATCTGGTCTTAAAATAAATCATATAATGTGAAATGCATCTTTTACATTTGATCCCAAGGCATAAGCAAACGAATCAATTTTTCACTGTTATTATCTTTTATATATGTTATGTGTAATCCAAATTGTTTGATAAAGTATAACACTTGAGCACAGTATAAGTAATGCCAAATAATAAATCATATAATTCTACTTGAGTACGTGATCCACAAATGTATAAGAATACTAAATGCAATATTAATTGTGTGTGTGTGTGTAACACAGATAGACATCTCCTAGATTCTTATCCTTCCCGTGAGAGAAAACAGATCAAAGGATTATTGACTAATGCAAAAATAACATGCATGCTCCTTCCCATTCTAAATATACGATCATTTCTAATTTACATGTAGTACTAATAAAAATAGCTAAATACATTAAATTTATTATAAAAGGAATTAAAAACATTTTCTAGAAGATGCCTTATAAATGGGACCAAAGAGAGTACAATTGTAGTGCTAATGATAACACGTAGGAATTAAGCACAAATCTCATTTTTATCTCAGACATATCGAACTCTTGTGGCCTCATCCCATCTGGTAGTTTCCAATCAAAATGATATAACAAACTGGCAAGTGGAAGCTCAACATTGGGTATACCAAAAGCTATTCCTGGGCATGTCCTTCTTCCAGATCCAAATGGGGTATACTCAAAGTTTGTGCCTCTGAAGTTATAATTAATAATTAGACCTACTCTCAGAAAATCTCTCTGGTTTGAACTCTTCAGCTTCAGACCAATACTTGTGATCTCTTACTAATGCCCAAGCATTCACAAGGATCCTAGTATTTCTGGTACTTTGTATCCATTAATGACACATGTTTCGTTGTTTTTTCTTGGAAGTACGTAGTAATGGAGCTGGTGGGTGTAATGGTAAAATCTCTTTGACAACACATTGTAAATATTCAAGTTGGTTAAGTTGTGTCTGATCCACATATGATTTATCTCTGAAAACCCTTCTTACCTCATCTTGGGCCTTTTCCAATATCTTTGGTTATTTCAACTTTTCTGACATTGCCCACACTACAGTTGTTGATGATGTCTCAGTTCCTCCGATGATTACATCCTGAAATTAATTAATTTTGTTTACCATTCAGGTTTACATTGCTCAAATCTTGTTTTTCTTTTTCACCTATTTTAATTTAAACAAAAAAAAACATGCATTATCATGTTAATTATTCAGTATATTTTAAAATTTGGAGATGAAATTTGCAGAATCACATAGTTTTTAAGCATGTTTGGTAGTTTGTCCACTATTTTTAATTTGTCCATCTATATATGCCAATCAATTGAATCATGATAATAACTCTTTATAAACAAATAAGTTAAAGCTAATTAAGTTTGCTTCATTAAATTACATAAATGAATTGTGCAAGCTTCTGCCTCCATTTAGAATAAATTTGGCTCTCCGGAGTTTACAAATAAATCAACAATGTTATTAAATGGTTGTTGCATGGACTAAACCCTTATTTATAATCCTGCTAGCTCGCTTGTTTGTTTTTTTTTCTTAATTAAGTGTAAAATAATTCTCCCGCTTACCCTTGATATAAGATCTAAATAATTAAGTTTTCAATATTAAAAAAACCAGCTAAGTTATTTATTTGCATGGGTTGATTTCCCTAAAATGCTATTTTTATTCATGTTTACATAAACTATACCATTGATTGAGGGCAAAGGGTCTCTCCATTTATTTTTTTTACTCTATTTCTCTCATCTTGGCTATTGATCAAATCTAACGATGAAAAAGAGTAAAGACACGTCACATCTAACAATTCTGCAATAAACACTATAATATCTCTATTTCCCCCCTTTCTTTGATTGAAACCCCATTAATATATTATGCACATGCAATCAATAGAGATGCTTTTGGAAAAAAATTATAAATTGTGGAAATAAAATTGATTGAGATATCATATTTAGGACCAAAATAAAGTTATTATCTAAATCTAATAGGGTTAAGAGGTAATTTTACTTGAGAAGTTGTCACCAAGGGAGCAGTTTTGCCTTTAAAATTTCTCAAAGAGCAATTTTTCCCTATGAGTATAAAAAATGAGCAATTTTACTCTTATCTCAATTAATTTTAACCATTAATTTATCAAATATAGTAAGCTAGTAGGCCACGTGTCGTATATCATTTTAGTTAAAGTGTAAATTTTTCTTGAAAGTCCCTGTGTCATGTACTTTATTTTTTTCTAAGTTTAGATTTAAAATGTTTGGGATAAATTTACACCTTAACAAAAATAACGTGATAAAATTTTTTAAAATTAATTGAGATATATAATATTAAGGATAAAATTGTTCCATTTTTTATACTTCCAACAAAATAGACCTTTAACCCAAATCTTATATTTAGGATATGGAAAGAGGATTAAAAATAACTAAGGTTTCATGAAAATTCTAAAGCAACGCTACCCTTATGTTAGCTCAAGTGATGAGGAAATAATAAAAAAATTCAAACCCTTATCATAAATTTTTAGAAAAAAAAAACAACAAAATTCATTCTCTGTTGATCAAGATTTTGAAACAGGTATGATAAACCATATAATGAATGAGGAAACTATTCATGTATGAGTTAATATTTATATGAAGTTAATAAGTGGTCATAATTATAGTTTTACTCTTTCACTACACTCATATGTTCAAGCACAGCTTTAATTTGCATTTTATAATCAAATGTTTATAAAGCTGCTAATCCTACTTACCAGAATAGTTGCTTTGATGTTGTTAACAGATATGGGAACCTCCAGGTCATCATTTGCTCCTGAACTTTCAGGAAAACATCAACAAGATCTTCAACATTATCATCACATGTTCCATTATTCTTGTTCATCTTCTTCTTCCTGTGATCATCAATTATGTTCTACAGTACTGTATCAATCTCTCTGTACATCCTCTCAAGTTTAGCCTTCACACCAGAAATATTTTGCAGAAATGTCATGGAAGGAAAGAAATCTGCAATATAACAGCCTCCGGCTAGGTTTCTAGTCTTCTCAGCACATTCAAGGAAGGCTTCTTGGTCTCTTGATCTCTCACCAAAATCTTCTCGTGTTACAATGGCATTTGTAATTGACATTATCATCTTGCTTATCTATATTAAATAAAACAAGTTCCATTGTCAAGTATATGTATCTATATTAACAAGTCATAAAGCGATCATTTACAAGTCCATCTATATCAATAAAATAAATAATGACTTTTTTTTTTAATAAAGGAATTAGCAATGAGGCTTTTTTATAGAGGGAACATACAATGAGACTTTTCTAAATATTCTTTTTTTGGTCTTTGGGACCTGAGTGCTATTTTCTCTAAATTTGTTTAGTTTAGAAAATATAGATATGGAAACTAAAATAAATTAATTGAAAAACATAATTTGTGAATTATATTTTTTTTATTATATTAAATAAAAATAGCTCAAGTATAATTCAATAATTTTGAAATAAACATGAAAATAAATAATATGTATGTGTGTGCATGGGTTATCTGTGAAAAAAAAAAAACAGAGAGAGATTATTATGACTTCATGATTATCAAAGTTTTAATCAAAACTCTAGTAGTTTCTCATGAGACAAAATCAAGCTTTAAATTTTTCATAGGAGCGATGTCCATATTTAATATTCAACCTTGCCTCAACCATAATTATTTTAATTAAGAGGATACATATGAGAATTAAAAAATTTAATCAAAACAAAAAGTGAACTTTAGTTGATGAATTTTCTTAAAAGAAAATAAAAAAAAGGAAGGAAAAAATTACCAGATATAAAAGATGAGCCCACGGAAATTTATTATGTTGTTTTAAAAAAAAAACAACAATATAGATGTCATGTTGTGGCACTGTTAATAATCTATTTTTCGCTGGTGTTCCTAGTGGGATGGTTCACACTATTGTTCAGCGCTGATAAACTTTATTTATTTACTCCTTTTTGGTGAAAAGATTAACTTATATATATATATACACACACAATATACTAAATCAAACTTCGATCTCTCTCGTGGCCCATGCACCAAACCCTTACCTTTTTTTTTTTCAGTAAAACCAAACCCTTTCTTATCTTCATTAATTAACGCTTCAAAAACAAACAACAACAAAAGACAGCCAAAAAGATGAGCATAGAACTCTTTTCAGCCACTACCTTTTAAAAGAGATAGTGAGACATATTACGTCAATAAGTTTATAACCTACCAATTTTAAAACATCCTAAATAGTAGGAGATCGTGGATTCGATCTTATTTTATCCTTTTTTAACCTTAGGATGGAACCCACATCCAAAACAATGATGCGACCTATAACTCGTATTTTAAGAAGAATCTCATTACTCTAGACCGTATAGCCATTAATAAAAATAGTGAAGCAAAGAAGTATAATAGAAAGAACCCGAATGATTGAACACTCTTAGGAGAAAGAAGTTCGGAGATGCATATTTTTCTGAGCTGAGACCAGTAGCTCCCAGAGGAAGAGAAAGCAACACCAGAGGCAATGTACAACAGAATTTCATAAGCAAAACGACAAGGTCTATTAGCAAAGACGGCGTCGTGTGTTTTCAAGACCTCTTTTGTGGGTTCTGGGGAAGAGATTACGACCTTGGAGGTCTCCCTAGTTTAAGGTACATCACAGGTAGGCCGTGTTTCCTTGCTAGGTCTCTTAATGATCGATGAGGGTCCGGAGTGACCCAAAAAGGTGGTGCATGTGCCCTATAAGAGGAAGCTTCCATGAACGTCCTGGTGGAAGAGGTTTGGGAGATTTCTTGATGAATCTCACATGAAGGAGTAAGAAGAAGAAGAGAAGAGCACACAAGGTAGAGAAAAAGAATATGCAGAGAATCCATGGCGGATAGGACAGAACTGGCAAGTGTTGTGTTGGTTTAGGGCGCAGAGAGGAATGAAGAGCTTCGTCCAATATATAGTGATGTAATTTTTTTAAGGATACTTTCTTCGGTCCAAAATGGAATGTAGAATTTTTTTTTTTAGGATCTTATTTTGATTTTAATAATAGAGACACCGTGTTATTTGTCTACTGCAAATATGATTAAACAATCCCATCGATTCGCTAGTGACTCGGTTTGGAGTGGAAATAAATAAATAAATCTCACTGATTTGATTACAGCACAAAATTATATGGGAAATTAGGAAGTGTTTTAAGCACTGTTTGGTAAGAAGGATTTGAAGGGAATGGGAATTTTTTAGAACTTGGATTTTAATAAATGAGAGAAGTGTGGGGTGCAAAGTTTTAAATTAATTTTTTTTACTCTTTTTATTCAACCTCTTATCTTTTTTTCTCTGAGAGGGCAAGCAAAACTTGAATAGAAGATACACCTCTTATCTTTATTATAATTGTATAATAATTACTTCTCTGATTTATTTTTAAATCGAACTTATAAAAATTTTCCCACTCTTCTCTTTCTCTCCTACCAAACAGATCCTTGAAAAAGCTAAACAGATTTTGGGTCGGACAGGATAAAACAAAAAACAACAAAAGCTACCCATAAAACAATTTGAAAATCGACCCATCATAAAGCCCAACATACTTTCATGCTATCAGTAGCATATAGTTTTGTTTTATTAAAAACTTCGTAATATTATTATATTGGCAATTTAACTTATTATATTGCTATTATTTGTAGTATACTTTTAATACAAAAAATAAAATATTTAAGGATGTTAAAGATGTGCAATTATACACACACACACACACACAAGAGCGGTTAGGTGCTCCATTAGTTAATATATTTTAGTTAACATTAAAAAAAAGGGAGAAAGACAAATAAATACCCTGAAAACATGAGAAACCCAGAAAAGTGACTTAAATTTCGAAAAGGATAAATAAGGGGCGATGACAAAAACTCAACAGAGAATGATTAAAACTAAGTAGAGAATGACTTAAACAAAATGACTAAAACTAAAAAGAGAATAACTAAAACTCAACAGATAATGACTAAAATATGACCAATTTTTCGCCCCTCATTTGTCTTTTCTGAAATTCGAGTCACTTTTCTGGGTTTATCATGTTTGCAAAGTATTTATCTGTCTTTCTCCCTAAAAAAAATTCACATGTCTTTCTTAATATAACTAAATTAAATTAATTTGCTTGCCTCCCTTTTCCTTTTTAATTCAAATGCCACGAAAACGCGTAAGAGAGGAGTATTATGCATAAAGTATAAACCATGCCCGGTTGAGTATATTTTGAAGGGGTGAATCAAACTAGTTGACCTAGTAATGTAGGCAAAAACTCATGCTTTCTATTAATAATCAAATATAGAAGCACAAGTTTTCCTATAACAAATAACAGCGGAAGACTTAAAATACCTCTTGCCATTTGCTAATCTTTGATTTGAAGAGAACTCATGAACTCCGATGTGATAGATCTACAAAACATAAACATGTCAGAAGAAAAAGATGACAAGTTGCTTCTGATTAATTGTAGGGCACAGTGATGGCAACTGAGTTTTTTGCCGTCACTAGTCAAGGAACCTCAAGATAGCAGCTCAGCATTTTCCTTCAACGCTCTGTAGAATTATTGGCCGTCTGTGTCCATGTATTTTCACCGTCAGAAATTACATATAAATAGCCAATAATAAAACCCTAATCTTGACTTGGCCTAAATCTGACTTATGGGCCACACTTAATGATATTTTAATTGTTTTCTAAGATAATAACTAATAAATGTGATAATATATAATAAAATATCTAACATTCTCCCACTTAGCCCATAACCGCATGTTTGTTGCCCTGTCAAGATTAATTAAGGTTATGCTGCAAGAATCATGGCGATTAGTCTTCTTTAGTCGAGTATTACCTTCCATGTATTACATGCAACACCCTTACTCAATGGGTATAATCTTTATGAATAAACCTCAAATGTTTATTCGGTTCCTTCTTGAATGTTTGTTAGTCCCGTATAACTTGGTACCAACTTGAGACAACAAACTCTAT
>JBAGKO010006357.1:0-11860 GCA_037177275.1 Acacia concinna | reverse complement strand
AGGCCGATCTGTGATGTCCTGCTGTGTGCGGGCGCGAGTGGATTTCCTGTGTGGTATCGCTCGTTGCCAGGACTTATTTAGCGCTATGATGATGCATGAACTGTGTGTTCTGTATTGATGTTGTTGTGATACATGTTATGCACTGAATGATGTTATGGTAATTGTGTTGATGATTGTTTAACATGCTGCGTGATATTGTATCTTATGAATGACATTGTAGTTACTACTGAGATTCTCACAAATCTCACCCTTTATTATATAACAATTTACAGTTCAGGAAGGTAGCTCAAAAGGCAAGGAGTGGTGGTTGCAGATAATTAAGAAGATGGGAAGCTGAATTAAATTGGTTGGTTGTCTATATGTAGATCCTCTGATGTATTGTGCTTTGTTTTTGCCTTGAAAGGCTTTGGACTGTATTAATTATTAATGGTAGTTGTTATAGATGTAAAAGAGCAATTTAATTGTATTTCCCTCATTAAGGAGGACTAACAATTGCCATGGTACATAAGGGTAGATGTTGCCCTGATGATAGTCAGATGATGGTAGTAACAGCTATATGCATGATAGAATTGATTAGTTCTATTATTCCTAGACATAGTATGAGAATTGTTATAGTCGCATGTACTAAGTGTGTTAAGTGAAAAGGGAATGATAGAATGTAAAGATTAGAATGATATTGCTCTGTTACTACCTATCATAAATGGTAAATTTGAAGGTTAGGATAAGGAGTTTGAACTGCTAATCAAACATTTTGAAACTGATTTTTAAAAGTTTAAAATTTCTCCGAAAATTCCATTCATGTGGTGTTTGGATAATAACTTTCTAAGTTATTTGTGAAAATACTTTTACTTTCCGTTGTGTGGTTCAAAATCATTATCAATTAACCCACAATGACTGTAACCATTAGTGGGGCGTAAAGAGGGGTGTTACAACAATCATCAACAACAACCTTAAATTAACAAGAAAGACAAGGTTTTTAAAGTTACCTCTTGCACCAACCAAACTTACCTCTCTTCTTTTCCTTTATTTTGCTCTTTCTAAACATGAATCCAAGAGTACACAAGAGATTAGAAGATATTCTTGGAGGATTTAGGGCAACAATCATTGATTTTGAAGCACGAACTTACCTTGAATTCTTCTTGAACCTTGGCTTCTTCACTTGTATCTCTCTTTTCTCAAAATTTTCTCTCTCTATTTTTGCCCAAGCTAGCTATAACATGAGGGCTGCCAATTATCTAAATGTTTCCTTTAACATGTGTTTAATTCCATTCAATTAGTAAGACAATTCCACCTCCTTTAAGATTTTATTATTTTAATCTCTTCTTGACTTTTCAAGACTGAATCTTGGTCATCCATTTGGGTCTTCCCATCTTGCTCCCAAGATCAACTTGCATCTTCCCTTGTTGCCCTTGAAAGTGCCACAATTTACCATTGTGCCATTACATTTTTGTTATGATAATTTTCTTTTTACCATAAATAATTTTTGTGCACATTCTTAATTATTTTTTATAAATAATTCTTTGAATAATTTTTAACCAATACAATCATTGGAATCCCATATAAAACTCATTCTTCTCATTTATATTTCTCTAAATTTTGTTTACTTTCCCTTTTCTCCATAACTTCCATAAAATTGCCTTTTCGTAAACCGTTTGCACATAAAATATTATTTTACATGAAGTTTCCACTTTTTAGGACATGAAACCATTTGTAAAATGTCTCTTTCACTCTTACATAAGTTCCTCTTATTTTTCCTCAATTATTTGAGGCCTCTTGGTATTTTCATATAACTATTTTGGTAAAATATTCACCAAAATTCCACAAATTCTTCAAGAAATTTTTTGGCCATCTTTCTTGTACCAGAATTCACCATTTTATTCCTTGTTAATATTTCAAATGTACAAGGAACTTTTGATGAATGAAAACTAATATGTTACATGTATGACCTTATTGAATATTACTCAAGTTTATTTGATCTCATAAGTAATTTTCCCTTAGTGAATGACAACTTTTCACTCTAGGTATGTGTAACTTGAGTAAATCCTTAAGTTACACTTACTTAGAGTGTTTTTCAAAACTAACTTTCTTAAACACTCTTTAAGTTTGGTTATCATCAAAATACAAAATCTAACACTTTCCCTCTTTTTTATGATGACAAAACCTAGTCAAGAAATATGATATGCAAATTCTTATGAATGCATAATGCATTAATAGTAAAACGCCATACATAATACTTTTATCAAGTTAGCATAATAACATGTAATACTAAAGATGTTAAAAATAAACAAAGGGCAAATAAAGCACAACTCTTAAGGATTGAGTGAGGAACTCAAAGTGAGTAAAGGTTCAATAGGAGGTGGTAGTGTTGAGTGGGCTCTTATAATAGGTGAAATTAGAGTAGCAAGATCACTAGTGAAGCTAGAAGGCTCGTATACCCCGTAGATAACTACTCACTACTATGTCTTGGACTTTGAAGAACTGCTTGACTGTTATCCCCCATTTTGACAACATCAACACTTGGGAAATCAGGATAAGGAAGGAGAATCAATGGATCCATAAGAGAATAAAGGGGAGCAATATTCTTAGAAGTAGCCTCATTAAGGTCGTCATCTCGATACTGGGTAGAGGAACCATTTAAAGGTAAATAGTTGGGAGGTAAGGAGGTGAATTTGGAGGGATGAAGTGGATACAGGCTATGAGGCTAAAGGAAATTGAGGGAACTCAATCATGATCTCCTCAATATGTGAAGAGTGATGTGGAGATGTAGGCGATAGTAAGTGAGAGGCTGGTTGGATAACAAGATTGAGTAAGGAGAGTGATGGCTATGAGGGAGCAATGGTAGGAACAGGAACATGAATATGAATAGCCTGTGATGGTGGTGTGATTTACTAGGATTAGGTACATAAGAAATAAGGACATAGGAAGTGTCAAGAGTGACATGAATGGGTTAGTGAATGAGTGAGTCGGTGACAATAAAGAGAATATTGGATGGATAGGGTAACTCACTGGTGGATGGTATAGGAGATGGAGTAGGAAACTAGCAAACAATGTCAAGGCCTGCAGACATTTTTGCTAAGGTAGGGGAGATGGGTAACTCACCATCTTGTATCACTTTTCAAAGCCCATATTCAACTGCCAAGATGAAGACTTTAAATTTCACTTTCCTAAAAGAAAAGTGCTTCATACTAAAGCCACTGGTGTTTGTTGCTCTATCAGGTAATAAACTTTTGTTAAGGCTTGCCATATGATTTTTCTGTTTATGCAGTTAAACCTACAACACAAGAAGACCTTGCTCTAAAATCAAATATTAGTGCAAGCCTTCCACTTAAAAGGAGGTGAATTAGGTGATATTAAAAATTTAAAACTGAAATAATAAATTAACAAATAATAGACTGAGTTTAGAAGGATTTAACTGAAGACTTGATAAAATAAGTTCATATTGGTTTAGTCTAACTCCTAACCTACATCTAGTTACTCAGTGCACCAATAAGTTTCTACTAATCCCCAAGATTTCAATAGGCTCTTAGTGCAACAGTACATATGTGATACCCCACTAAGAGCTCACTCCTCTTATAGTGTGTAATCTAAGCTCAACCTCAATGTCCTTCTACCTTAAGTATCTCTTTCTAAGTTTCCAAAAGATTTTACAGAACTCTCTCTCAGAGTACAAATAGATAAATACTGAAGCTCAATGACACAAAGAATTTAAGAAAATATTCAATGCAACAACAATTCAATAGTATTCGTGAAGCTTGGTTGTTGAATGTCTTAAATGCTTGTTCCATTTATAGTGTGTCCAAGGATTCGACCGTTGTGGGTATTTGGTTGTTCTGTTGAAGTACTTCAATCTCTTAATTGTAACTATTATGAGACAAACGAATTACACTCCATATAGAAGAATGTAGCCATTAAGAGCAGAGAGAATATCATTCCTCTTCATTGCTTTCCATTTAATGCTTTTCTTGCTTTACATTAAATGTTGTTGAAACAAAAGTGCTTTTTTTTAGTTCTGTGTTTGAATCACACTTTTAATACTTGTAATATGCTATTTTACTCGTTAGAAAACTTATAGAATTGTTAGTGTCAAACCCCTCTTTTACAACATTTATTAGAGTAATTATGTGCAGTTCAATGGGTGAGTAGAAATAGCATAAAACACATTGTAGTGATATATATATATAGTACTTATGTGTGATATAGTATTTCCATAGGATTCTTATAGAATATCTACAAGTCTCTAAAATAAAAAACACTAAAAAGGTAGATATTCCATAGCAACTCTTGTACAGGTCTAGATCTTCCAATTGCTAGCATATACATTTTTTCCCTTGTAGTCGCTTGTTCTAGTTGAATAAATTATAAATTTTGGAAAGGGTGAGCTTCATATGAATCTCAGTAGTAACAAACAATCAATCATATAAAAAGTGATAAGTAAACATGCAATGCAACATATAATGCAACAAAGTATCTATGCTACAACATATCATATCCCCTTAAAGACTCATAGTAGGCTTGACTATGGACTTTAGCTGGAGGATCATATAACATCCTAATCTTGTCTTAACACCTTAGCTATCATAGTTAGGTACAATGCACTTCACATGCATATCACAGAATATGGCATCTCAACACTTCAACTGGGTTCCACATAAGCTAGTGGTACTTGTGTTTTCTCATTAGTGGTACTTGTGCTTTTCCCACACCACAACTAAGTTTGCAATTAACAATTCATATCATAGAACATGGCATCACAATGCATATAAACAATCACATAGTTTATGAGAGATACAGTTACTACTTTGAGTCCTTTCCAACTACTTGTCCTTTCTTTACTAGTCCTTTGATCTTCTCGGGTAAAGATTGAATCCTAAGATTTCAAATTTAAAAATAAATGACTACTATTCATTCAATTCTTATTTCCTAAACTCTTATAATTAGTTAACTCTACCTAAAAGGCATAATGACTAAAATGCCTTTAAGGGTTCCAGTCTACTTCCTTTTATACCTGGTGTAATTACGCTTTTCCAAAAATTATGACATAGCTTATCCCTACACAATTTCATGTGTAGATTCCATTTTGCCCTCTAATTTACCAAAATCCAACTCGTTCCTCATGAATCACAGCCAAACTAAAACCCTTAGGGTTTCTTGGTCAAACTTGCCTTTTTTTTAATCCTAATGCTTCTAAAATCACTTTCTCACATTTACCCTACACAATTTTTCATTCTAGACCCATTAGAAGTATTAAGGGCCTATTTGGCTCAAACCAAGTACACCCTGAAGTGCAATGCAATGTAATGGTAATACGATGTAATACTAATTACAAGGCAAGTGTTTGGTTAGATTTTTAAGTAAGATACAATGAGTTATTTTTTAGTAATTATTTAAAATTAATATATCATACAAAGTCTATTTTACCTTTAATATAATATTTGTAGAAAATAGTTAAGATACTTTATACGAGGGTAGCAACAGTGATAATGGTGAATGGGGAGGAAGGCAATAGCTATAGGGGTGGGTAACAATGATGGTAGAGGGGGAAGTAGTGACAGTGGCAGAAATGGTAGAGGTGACGTCAAGGGTAGTGGAAGAGAAAAAGAAGGTGGTAGCAACGGTGGAGGTGACGGAAATAGTGGTGGAGAAGAAGGTAGTGGCAGTAACGGTGGATGTGATGGCGATGACTGTGGAGGAGAAGAAGGTAGCTGTAGCAATTGTGGAGGTGGTAGTAATAGTAGTAGAGAAGGAGCAAGTGATTGCGACAATTGTGGAGGTGGTGGCAATAATAAAAGAGGAGATGGTGGCAATGACAGCAATGGAAAAGGAGGAGGAGGTAGTAGCGGCTACAGCGATGGAGGAGGAACAGGTAGGGGCGGCGATGGAGGAATAGGAGGTAGGGGCAACAAAGGAGGAGGTGACTGCAGTGGGAGTGGAGGAAGAGCAGGTGGCAATGATGGTGAATGAATAGGAGGTGGGGGTTGTAACGGTGGAGTTGGCGGTGATGGCAGTGAAAGAGTAGCAGATGGCGATGACAATGGAGGAGGAGCTAGTGGGGGTTGTAACGGTGGAAGAGGGGTAGGTGGTTGCAATGGTGGAGGAGTAGAAGGTGGGGGTGACAACGGTAGAGGTAGCAGTGATGATAATGAAGGAGTAACATATGATGGCGACGGTGGAGGAAGAGCTGGTGGGGGCGGCAATGTTGGTTGAGGAGGAGCATGTGACTACAATAGTGTAGGAGTAGGAGGTAGGGGCGATAACAATGGAAGTAGTTGTGACGGCGACAAAAGAGTAGCATGTAGTGGTAACAATAGAGGAGGGGGAGGTAGGGGCGTTAATGGTGGAGGTGGTGGTGATGGCGATAGAGGAGGAGCAGGTGATGGTGACAGAGCTAAGGTAGTAGCGATGGCGACACTAGTGAAGGTGGCAGCTGTCAGAGTAGCGGAGGAGGAAGTGATGGTAGGGAGATGGTGGCTACAGTGTGGTATGACAAAACTAGTGAAACAAAGATAAATGAATCTAAAGGGTAAATAGGATTCCTGGAACCATATAATGGGATGATAATAAGAATTCATAGGGGAATGTATGAATGAGGATTACCAATTTTTTTAGTAATCATCATTACTATAGTAAACTCTCTTACCATGTGAAAGAGCAACCAAGTATTCTTATTTTGGTAATGCAATCATGATTACCATTGCAGGCATGTATTGGGGTTAAATCAAACAGGCTCTAAAACCATCAAAATCCAACTCTATCATAACAAAAGGGTTTGGCCAAACAGTTGGCAAATTGGATTTTCAAGGTTTCCTTCAACAAAACATTCTTGTTACATCTTAAATCACTTTTTTATCCTTTATTTACACTTCCTACATGATCAATCCAAACTTGGGTAGCACATCCCTTTAGGATTCATGCTTTCAAAAATTAAGAAGTCAAACCAAATCAAGCCAATAAACAACTCAAACAATGAACAACCATTACAAATCAACAAGTAAGACAAAATTCTTGAAGTTACCTTGTCAAACCCCTCTTTCGGTTTCACATTTATCAGAGTATTTCAGCGCAATTCAATAATAAGCAAGAAATAGTGTGTGAAACAATACTGATATATTAATACAATCTTGGGTAAATACAGTGCATTTCATAGGGTACCACAGAATAGGTACATGATTATAGTATCTTAAGAGTGTGAAATTTAACTAAACAACACTAGCCAAAACAAAATCTTCGGTTGTACTGGGTCTCATTACTAGTATCCCACATCTATGCTCTTACCTTAAGAACTTTCACCTCTAGCTGAGTAAAATTAGATATTCATGGAAAATGATGAGGTTCAAAGAATCTCAATAGTAACATACAGTCAATTATATAAAATGTGATAAATAAACATGCAATGCATAATCATAATGCAACATAACATTTACACCATTACATCTCACATATGTCCCTTAGCCTTGCCTAGTTAGGTAGAATGCACTTCACATGCATATGAACGGTATCTTATCTCATCTTAGCTGGGTCCCATAAGGGCCTAGTGGCACTTATGCTTTCCCATGGGTGGACTTGTATTTTTCCCACATCACAACTAGGTACAATGCTCATCACATGCATAACACCAGTGTTTTAAAAGTCGGACCGAACGTCAAGCCGGAAAGGTCAGCGAGTCATGGTTCAAATTAGTTGGACCGTTTGGTTGAACCGGTGACGTAATACTTAAATACATATATATATAATATTAAGTTATCAAATAATTTAAAATTTTAAAATAAATTTAAATATTGTAACTTTACAAAAAAAATAATAAATTTATATGATATTTCCTCTCATATTAAATATAAGACCTAAATAACTTTTTTAAAAAAAAAGTTAAAGAAGCTAAATATGAAAGGGTTAGGCCAACTAAATTTTGGATAGTCTGACAAAACTAAATTTCAAAATTTTATGAAACTATGAACATAAAGAATAGAATCAAAATATTCAAAAATTAAGGTAGAAAGAGAAAATGCATAAATGAATATATTAAATTAAAAAGATATTGTTCCTCATTTAAAATTAAAATTTAAACCACTAAGTTTTTCCCTAAAAAATTTTGAAAACTAAAAAGTCTCACCTACCCCCTCATTGAATGTGTATGGCTTTAGTGGGTGAAATTAAATTACTGGACATTAAAAAATGAGAATAGGCAGGTAGTGGTAGAAAAAATGGCAAAGGAAAGAGAGTAGTGCTAGCTAGTTTTTATATGTGTATATTTTAACTTTTCGTGCTTCTCTCCTCATTTAGATTATGTTTTTCCATCTTTCTTCTTCCTCGTCAAACTCTAGCAGATATTCAAAATTGACATATTCGGCAACTTGTGGTTGGAAAGTGGTTAGTTTTTATTTTAATTTCATCACCATTCTTTTATCTGTGCTTTTAATAAAGAAAAATTACAAAGGTTTTATTTCTCTGATTCTTCCTCCTTCTCTTCCTTCTTCCCTCTTCTTATTTCAGACCTCAGCTCATAACCATCTGGCTTTTAAAAACTCATTTCAGGTTCTAGCTTGGCTTGACGGCAGTTTTCGGCTCAAAAGCCAGTTTTTACCGGTTCATCCTGGCTCAACAAAAAAATTGGTTTTCCACCCAGAAATGAGCCATTCATATCTCCGGCTGATGGTCTGACCGATCTAGGTGTAAAATCATTGCATAACACAGAATGTGTCGTCTCAGCTCCTCAGTTGGGTCCTACATAAGCCTAGTGGTACTTATGCTTTCCTATGGCTGGACTTGTGCTTTTCCTACACCATAATGAGGTTTGCAATGAATCATCCAGATCATAGAATTTGGCAACACAAAGCATATAATCCATCACATAGTATGTGAAGGATAGAGTTACTACTTGAAGTCCTTTCCCTGGTTTGATGTCCTATAGGCTCTGTGATTTTACTTGGACAAATATGAAAGCCTACAATTCCAAATTTATCATAATGAGTTATTACTCATTAAATACTCAAAACTTGGGTAAAATAGTTTTGTAAAATATGCCCCTTATCTAAAACTCATATTTACGAAATTACCCTTAGAGGTATCGGTCTCTTTCCTTTCATATCCAATATAATTTCGTCTTTCCAAAAATCATGACTCGACCTACCCCTACATAATTTTATATGTATAATCCATTTTTGACATTAAATTGGGTAAATTCAATTTCAAATTACCATACTACACTTGGCAGTCCCAATTAGGGTTTTTAAACCAATTTTTGTCATTTTGAGTTCGGGGTTTTTTGAAAATTAACCAAAAAGCCTAAATATCAAAAATTGTAATTTTTCCAAAATCAACCAATTAAACTTACTCATTTTCACTTCTAATTGGTGTTTAATCATTTATATACTAACCACACATAATTTATAGGAAATTTTGAAATTATAATAGTTAGGTTTCCTCATTTCCTAAATCACAAATTCATGACAAAGCAGCCACAATTTCAAACCACACTCAGCCACAACAATAAGCTTATACCGAAAAAATCGAAGTTTCGAAAGTTACCTTTGATTTTTCCCACTTTCTCTCTCTAGGTCTGAACATCCTCTCTCTCCTTACCATTTGATTTTGTATTCAAATCAATAAATTAATTAGGGAAAAATGGTCAGGAGTGGTCCTAAGTACCAAAACGACTAGAAATCAGTGTTCTTCGATAGCTTACCTCGTGAATTTGAGTGGAGAGGCCCTAGAACCCTTAAGCTCTTCCTCTCTCTATTTTCTCTAGTTGCTGGTCATGATATGGAGATGGAGGAAGCTTTAGGATAACTTAAAAATTGAATGGGCAGTCAAATGACCATTTTGCCCGTAATTATTAAAATTTCAGATTTCTAGATAGAATTTTCACTTAACTTTGAAAATTCATAACTTATTGCAAATACCCCCAATTGAAGTGATTCTAAAGCCCAAATTTCCTTTATTGAGTCTATTTTTATGAAAAAAATAACACTTTCTTGGATAAACTAAAATCATAAAATTCCTAGAAAATTCACTTTTAAACACTGCTCCAGAAACTAGCAAATTTCACTACTCAAGCTTAAAAAAATCATATCTCTTAGAATATAAATCCAATAAATTTGGTTGATATAAGTTTAAAGCTTAGATGTCTATTTTCATCCTATAAAATATCATGATCTTTGGACATCATTAGTCATCAAAATTCTTACAATAACATGACTACCTCCACAACACTTTTGTGAAAATTCTCCTAAAATTATATATTTATTGATATAATTATTTACTAAATTTCCATGTAGGAATTTTGAGATATTACATACCTCTTGTCTTTTGTTCAATCCTTTAAAACCAACTACCCTTTCTCCTCTTTTCCTTGATTTGCTTCTTACTAAACATGAGATCAAAGTACTTGAGAGATAACACCCTTCAAAAGTCATTGCCAATGTGAAGATTATTTTCTCTCTCTCTTGAAATCTGTGCCAAGTGTTTTGCTCTCAATGGAAGAAGGTAGTTCTAGGAAGATCCCTCCAGAAAGGCGGCTAGAAGACCTTACTCAGAAATTAGTCATTAAGAGACCTAAAAAGGAGATTAAGGAAGATTCCATTATGTCTGACCATATGGAAGATGTGGAAGATGTGGTATTTATAGCAAATAATGAAATCGGAATGCAACAAAAAGCCTCCCTGTCATATAAAGTCTCTCTTATGGGATTTAAAGGATTTTACTTTAATGGTATCGTGTACAGTGCCTAAGGAATAGATAAAGATTTACTAATCTCTAACTTAAGGGACCAATCGTGGGTGATGCCAGAGCCTTCAGAAGAGCTATATTAATCGATGACAATATATCCAACCATGCCACTAAGCAAGGATAAATTCAATGAAGCATGTCAGCCATGGAATAATGCATTGATAATCACTATCCTAGGTACACGCATTCAATTCCAGAAGCTTAAGGAAATGCTCAGGTACATATGGAAATTTAATAAGTTTGAACTCATTGACCTACCCAATAACTACCATGTGGTTAGGTTCACAAACGAAGAAACATGGACGATTCACTACAAAAGAATATTGCTAGAAGGTCCTTGGGTGGTTGCCTAACATAGTCTACTTGTTCAACGTTGGTCACCACACTTTGATCCTTTTCAAAATCCACATGGCCGAATTACCACCTGGATAAGAATTCCAAATATCTCATTTCAATATCACACAATGAAATACATCTCATCGCTTGGAGATATGGTAGGACAAACTCTGCAAGTAGACATGCACACCTTGTGCTAAAAAGACATGAACAAGCCTCAAGTAGAAAGGGGGCGATATGTAAGAATTTTGTTGAGATAGACCTCCAGAAGAAGCTTATTCCTATAATCATCATAGGCTCTAAAGTCCACAATGTCAAGTATTAGTTCCTAGACAAGATTTATTTTTCGTGCAGATGGTATGGGCATCAAAAAGACCAATGTCCATGGAAGCCAGCAGAAAATAAAACATCAAATTTGCAAAATGAATCCCAACCTAGAGTAATGGCGCCAATGAGATAGCCAGAGAAGAAAGTAGTAGATATTGATGATGAATTTGGTCCTTGGATACTAGTCCAAAGGACAAACAGGACCTAGATAACAAGATGTTTTCCTGCCCTTTAAGGACATGGTTCAAGGCACGAGAAGTATAAGCTAAGAAATTTTTTGAACTCAAGGTTTGAGGTGATAGTAGATAGGGAGGATAATTGTAACATCCCAATTTTATGGGTAAATTATTCAAGTAATAATAAGAATAAAGTCTTATTATTTTATGTGAAATTTTTGAGGTAAATTGCAAAGAATGAATTTCTATCTGAAAGTTTATCAGTATAAGCTTAAATTCAGAGAAATTCTAGATAAAAT
>JBAGKO010006346.1:0-11861 GCA_037177275.1 Acacia concinna | reverse complement strand
TTTCTTTGTTTTATAATGTATATACATTTTTAATTATTTAATCTTTTTATTAATTATATATTTTAAGCTTTTATTCTTAACTTTTATTAAAATTAATTTTTCTTTTTTCTAGTACAATTTTTAAATTTTGCAATATATATAATATTCACTAATATTTATGTCTCTTTTAGTCATTTGTTACAATAAGTTACTCTTTTTTTATATAGACAATAAGTTACTTTTTAACATATCAACCAAACACATTTTACTTTTAAATAAGTAACTTATAAGTCACTTATTATATCTTCAATCCAAACATACACAATCTGACTTATCTATAAATTTAATTATAAATAAATCTGTTATCTCACCGTTATTCTAAACACTCCTTTAACATTTTGTTGCGAAACGTTCAATATAAACCGCAGTCGGTACTCCTACAGGGCTAGTGATATTTATGAATGACAACCCAACAATTAAGTATCAATCGACTATTTTTTCTTTCCAACTTTTGTTTTGCCCACAGTGTCTGAATAATCGTTACAGGTATATCCGCATGTGAGTATAGACTATAGATATTGATATTTACGGATAATATTGTTTAATGAATGAACTGCCTTGTTTCAGTATAAGAAAATTTCGCATTAATTTTACGATGACCATGGAATACAAAACCATACTAAGAGTTCAAATTGTTCCCATCTATATTTCTGTGTTTTTTTCCCCAGCAGGTTCCCATTTGTAATTATCATTAAAAAATGGTAATATAATACTTCCTCCGATCTTAATTATAAGGACACATTGACTTTATAGAGAAATATAGGAAAATCCTAAGAAAGTTAATTACGTTATTAAGTCATATTATATATTGTGTTTTATTATATTGTATATTAGTTCATAAGTCAAACAATATAATTTTAAAAAAATGATAACTTTTAAGAGAAAATGATACTTAAATACCATTTAAAATTACAAAACCCAAATTGGTTTGTTAACATTTCAAAAAGACACTAAGGTATCATGGACCAAATTGAGTTTTTCAAATTTTCTAATGTAAACAGTAGCAGGACTTCACAAGATGAGTAATTAGATTTGTAAGAAGAGTAATGAATTTCGCTAGTTTTTTCTTATTTCTATTTTTCCCTCTCCCTTTAATAGCATTGTTTATCTGACACTGACACTGACTGACGCATAATGACAGATGAGAGATAAATTTTCCTTTGACAGAGGAGAGATGTGATTTTCACAAGTTGAGTAATAAAATTTGTAAAAATAGTAATAGAATTTACTAGTTTGTAAATCACTTCTCACATCATCAAATTTGAAAACATTGTTTACTAGTTTGTGATTACTTTTCACATTTTCAAATTTAAAAATTTTAATTTAGTTATAGTACCTTAATGTCTTTTTTAAATATTAACAAAATTTTTTAAGTTTTTAAAATTTAAATGGTATTTAAGTGTTATATTTATTAATTTTAATGTTCTAAAATAATATAATCAAATTTTTTAAAATTCTTAAAAAAAAAGTTAACATGCCGCTGTAATCAAGAGCGGAGGAAATGTCATTAAACAATAAACAATGGCCCTCTACTTGTCAAAATAAAAAAAAACCAATGGCCTTCTCTCTGTACCTGACCTCATTGCGCGACAGGCTATTAAGCAGTAGGCACTATATTTGAGGCAGATGAAGGAAGGAATAATGAATATTCCCTTGCCTTTATATCAAAGATGACAACAACCCTTTGTCTTAATTATATTAAACTATTCGTACTATATATTGGCGCCAAAAGGAGACGATATATTATATTATTGGTCTATGCCTATAAGAACGCGCACTAACATTGGCTGATTAGATGGATAGGTCTGGCCAAAAAAAAAAAAGAAAGAAATTAAACTTCAATGATTAACTATAACAACTAAAAATATACAATGTTATAAAAGTAATGGAGGCACTGAGCTATAATTAAATTAATATGATTATGAAGATTTAAAAAAATATATCTTAGATAATATTTATTCATATCCTTGTTATTCATATTTATTCATAATAAACTTCAATGATTAACTATAACAACTAAAAAATCATCCTTTGGCCATCATAATATGTACAATTAAACCTATCTTCCACGTCAAAACCCATCTCCTTCATTGTGATTCCCATTCTCAGACTCAATGTAACGAAAATCTAGAGATGGGTTCTCTCGGATTGAAATCACTCCTAGGTTGAATTTTTTTTTTTTTTAAAAAAAGACAACTGTGGTAGCATCTTTTATCTCCTCTGACTAGACCGATCCTCAGACAACAAGGTTTGCCCAGAGGTGATTTTAGAACAAAGCTCTAATCAATGGTTTACTCAATCTCATATTAGAGTGTGTTTAGGACGGGAGGCTCGGAATAGTAATGTTGTCCTAATCCCAAATCCCCATCTAATTTCCCGGTCCTAATAGAAATAGAAAATGCTTAGTTCCCATCTTAAGATTTGAGCCCCCTACTTGTGAGTTCAATCAAGCTTGTGACAGTGACATAAACTCATATTATTAACTATAAATTTGTAAGAGTCTACTTTTATCATTAAATGTATTATAGTGTATAATTAAACAATTTAAATGCCAAAAATTATAACAATTTAATTTAAATATATTTTAAATCTAAATAATTGGAATTAAATCCTTCAACATTTTATAACATTCATATATGAATAATCCATTTAATACGATCAAATTGAAAAAATTGACATGAGTTTAAGCATGAGTTAAAAAGATTTTGTAAGTTAAAAACGTAAAAAATGATAAAATCAATGTGTAAACCTGCATGCTTAATTAAGTTTATTAGCAACATGATATGATTTTATAAGTTAGATACACAAAAACAATAATTTTGACAAGTCATGAGATTGACAACCCTAATTACCTAGTTTATCATTTTTACACTTTTAACTTACAAAACGGTATTAATTCACTCTTTTATTCATATTAACTTTTTTTATTTGATATTACTCGGTGATTTTATATATGAGCTTTAAAGAAATTTACAAGCATGATAAATTATGAATGTTGAATTGTTGACGCCTCTAATTTCATTTGTTTAGATTTAAAATATATTTAAATTAAATTGTTGTCATTTTTATATTTAAATAATTTAATATACACTACTAATACTTATTTAATAATAAAAATAAATTCTTACAAATTTATAATTCATGTTTACAATAGGACTTTACGTCACAATTATAAGTTTAGTTAAACTCGCGAGTTTGACAATCATGTTGTTATTCAGCATTCAATTTAAGAAAACTATTACGGGGAATCAGCCAAAAAAAAATGAGATAAACTTTAAATGTTTTTATAAATATGAACAAACCATAGGTGTATTTATTTCTTATAATAAGGAATAGATTGATTTGTTGTTGATATGGAGAAAAGTTTATAGTTATCTTATATACTCGCTTGGATCCCATGGATAAGATACACCTAAGCAAATCCCGTAAATTAAATTCTTGATTTTTTTTTTTTTTGCCGTGAATTAAAATGTCGATTGAAATTAGTTAAAATTGAGGAATATCTTACAGATGCGATTTTGCTTCCAAATATATATATGAATGGATAATTAATGTATGCATATATTTCTTTTTGCCAAAACTGTACATGCACACATTTAATGGTAGTAAAAATAAAAAGAAGAGATTAAATTTTCCAACAAAAAGAGAATGGTAGGATTATTATTTTGTACTGTTTTACTAATAAGCTTTAATTACTCAATAGTTATAAATCTTTTTAGGATTCAAAAGATGGTTAGATCAAATCCCACTTTGATGAACACCGGACAAAGATGGCATATTTTTTAAGTGGTAGGAGTATGGTAAAAAATCGATTAACGTGGTTTTTCTAACTAAACCAATGGTTGATACGTTTGAAGAAATTAAAGTAAAAAACACAACATCCACAAAATTTCAATCTGGCATCCCTAGATATTTGGGATTTGATAGATATTTTTTTGTTTTTTGCCAACGGATTTGTTATATTCAAGGCATTGATTTAAGTTCTGAAAATATAGAAGGTATTTATTTGATTTTTCCATATATGAAACAAATTTTTTAAAAAATATTATCATAAAATTTACTTCAATCGGATATGATTCAGTGATTCACACCATTTTTTTACCTATGAAATTTCACATTAATTATAACTTATGTCTAATGTTATTATTTTATAATTTTTCTTAATGATGTCTTTCTTTTGAAATGTTATTGCGCATAAGAATCTAATATGTAAAGTTGTCAAACTCGTGAGTTTCAATAAACTCATAATAATAATGTAAATTCAAATTATAAACTCTAATAGTTGGTAAGATTTTACCTTCATAGTAATGAATATGTATTAAAGTATATAATATAACAATAAAAATATTAAAATGACAATGATTTAATTCAAATATATGTTTAATACAAATAATTAAAATTAAATCCATCAACAGCGATAATATATCATATATGAGAAATAAATTTCTAAGAAATTCAAATAAAAAGCTATTGAGCATCATCAACGTGAATAAAATAACACGAGCTCAAAAGCAAGTTGATATAATTTTGTATGGTAAAAACAAAAAACAGTAAATTCTCATAAACATAAAATCAATAAATTATTCACTAGTAGACGATCATATATAAACGGTATATATTAAATAAATCATCATAAGTGATAAGGATTCACAATTTTGTGGTATATGTTTCCCAACATTAGATAAGGGTTTTCCAACTTCATAAAAGATTTTTCACAACTTTTCATGTCAATTCCGCAACTTTGCAATGTTAAATAAATTAGGGAAAAAGGCCCCTAGGTCCCAAGGACTAAAGATATTTATAAAAAAGTCCCTCCATATTTTTCCATTACCAAGAGATCCCTAAACACTTTTTGGATATTATGTTCAAATGGCAAATTGCCATGATGCCCTTGTACTTTTCTGTAGAGGAAAGAGAAAGGAAAATATTAAAAAACGCGCAGAAACTGTTTACAAACCATGGAGATTTTAACAACTTCGTAAGCACGTTTTGACAAATTCTCATGCTATGGTATTGTTCACTCCGCCATAAAATTGTAACAATTTATCAGGTCACGATGACAACTTCGTAAGCACGTTTTGACAACTTCTCAGGCGAGGATACTATTCACTCCGCCATAGAAATTGTAACAACTTATCAGGCCATGATAACAACTCCGTTAGCACATTTTAACAACTTCATAAGCATGTTTTGATAACTTCTTAGGCGGGGGTACTGTTTACTCTGCCACAAAATTGTAACAACTTATTAGGCCGGGATGATAACTTCGTAAGAACATTTTGACAACTTCTAAGGCAAGGATTCTGTTCACTCTGCCATAGAAATTGTAACAACTTATTGGGCTGTGATGACAATTTCGTTAACATGTTTTGACAACTTCTCAGGATGGAGCACTGTTCACTCTACCATAGAAATTTTAACAACTTATCAAACCGTAATTACAAATTGTCAAAACGTGCTCACGAAGTTGTCATCACGGCCTGATAAGTTGTTACAAGTTTTATGGCAGAGTGAACAGTACCCTCGCCTGAAAAGTTGTCAAAATGTGCTTATGAAGTTGTCATCGCGGCTTGATAAGTTGTTACAATTTTATGGCAGAGTGAACAGTATCCCGCTTGAGAAGTTGTCAAAACATGTTGACGAAATTGTTAAAATCTCCATGGCTTATGAAAAGTGCCCACGAGTTTTTTAATATTTTCCTTTCTCTCTCCTTTGCAAAAAAGTACAGGGCCATCAAGGTAATTTGCCATCTGAACATAATATCCAACAAGTCCCTTGGGACCTCTTGGTAAGGGACAAATGTGGGGGGATTTTTTTATAAATATCTTTGATCATTGGAACCTAAGTGCCATTTTCCCAATAAATTATAACAAGTGACAAGTGCTTCACAACACTATGATATATGTTTCCCAAAATAAGATAAGGGTTTCCTGACTTCAAAAAAGGTTTTCACAACTTTGTATATCATTTTTGCAACTTGTCAATGTTGAATAAATCATCACAAGTGATAAAGGCTTCATAACCTTGTGATATATATTTTCCAACTTTAAATAAGCGTTTTCACAACTTTGTATATAAATTTTGTAACTTGCCAGTATTAAACAAATCATCATAAATGACAAGGTTTTACAACCTTATGATACATGTTTCCCAACATTACATGGAGGTTTTCCAATTTCAAAAGGGTTTTCACATATATCAATTTCACAACTTGTCAATATTACAAAGACATGCTAACTATAACTCTTCAATAGAAATTACCAACTTCAAATATCAAGAATTCTTATAACTTGCATATATGGTTCATTCACTGGTATATAATTATTCAAAGTCTTTTTATAGGATACAAACATGTGCGCACTACTTTCATTATATGCTTTCTCAACATCGAAAAAAGGAATTCCAACAAATTCCACCCTCTTTTTTCTCTTCCCTTAAACAGCAAACTCCCTCGTCACCTTATGCTACCTTCCAACGACTCCCTCCCAAACAAAGATGAAAATCTCATACTTATGATTGACTAGTAAAGGGAATAACATTGTGGAGAAAAAAATGACATACCTCAACTTTCTTTCCACAGCTTCGATTGCCCCTCTATTGGTGAACCTCTTTGTGCAACCATTCTCTTTTTGAATTCCATGTTTTCTTTTTAAACAAGAGTGATAATTCGGTAAATTCCTTCATTTTTGAAAATGACGATTCAGACCCTAACACATCTATGTAGTTATGCATATCTAGCTAGGAACAAAGAACCGGACCGGATCAGCCGGTTGGACTGAAAAACTGGTCAGCCGGACCCCTGTCTGATCCAGTTGAACATTTAACCGAGGGGCCAAGTCAATTAGGCCGACTCGACTGAGTCATTTAAAAAAAACCTCAAAACGATGTCATTTTGGGGTTTTTTTTTCATGAGCGACGATCCAGATCTCACTGCGAGTATGCAAGACCAATGGTAAGGAAAGCTTCCGTCTTTGACTTAGCCCTTGAAGATTTTTAATTGCATTTTGACCCCACGAATATCGCAAAAACTGACACCACGCCATCTTTTCTTCATGCTTAAAGCTTTCACATTATTTTTTTACAATTTAGTCCCTTTTTTCTTTTCAGAAATGCCCCTGGCTAGTTTTTTTTTTTGCAATTCAGTCCTCCTTCCTCTTAATCCCTATTTTCTTCTTATTTCTTGTTCAAACCTACACTAAAATTTCACCAACTCATGATCAAGCATATAATTGCATGAAAACAACAATTTTAAGCTTCAATTAAGCTAAAATAACAATAATACCCCTATACACTTATTTATTCAATTTAATCCACAATAATGATTTCCTACTTCCATCTTTCTACATTTAAAACACTATTTAAGCTTAATAATTCATACAAAATAGTGATTTACCAGCCTGTCGCTTAGGTATTTAGTAATAACATCTAAATTATAATATTTTAATATGACAGGTTCAATGGCCGGTTCAACCCCGGTCCGACCCGGTTGAATCTTGAACCCATACCATGACAGTTCTTTGGTCAGTCTGATTTTTTTATACCTTGGTATCTAGAACACCTTTTGGTCGTTTATCATTTTTAAAGTTCTTTTTAAAAAAATTTATCATTATATTTTTAATGTCAAGAAAATTTGCTAGCAAAAAATATAAATTATGAAAATTTACTATAACTACCGCTTAAAAATTTTATTGCTTATAAATATTTAACATGTTTTTGAGTGTCGAAATTACAAAAATAATTTAAGATATTTTTATGGGAGAAAGACACAAAAATATAATTAAAATAGATAAAAGACAAATAAGTTTTACAGTTACTAATAAAGATACTCAATGTGTTAATATATCTATTTTTACACATTCAGTATTTTAATTCACAACCTCAAAGCTTATTTGTCTTTTACCTATTTTAATTATATTTTTATGCCTTTTTCTCTATTTTTATTTAATTGAGAATATAGGGTGTATTTGAAATAACAGTGGAGAAAGTAATTTTTTTTGCAATCGGACTTAGAGTTTGTTTGGTTAAAGCATTCTAGAGTGTTTTAGGGTGCCAAAGCTTAGGGAAAAAATAGCTTTGCGAAATCAAGTGTTTGGATGGAGCAGCTTGAATAAGTAACTTATGTGAACAAGTGATTGAAAAAAAAAAAGCCCTGGCCATGTGACTTGAGAGCGTTAGCATGAAAAAATTACCATTGTGATGAATCGTGTATGTTAATAACACTCTCATATCTCCCAGGTCAAAGAGAAATCGGCGAAACTCCCTCCACTGCTTGCTCAAAACCAGCGACACTCCTTCCACTGCTTGCCCAAAACTAGTGACACTCCTTCCACTCTTATCTTCTTCGTTCATAAAAAGCAGCTCACAGATCTCCTTCTTGTCTCTTCTTGGTTAGCGTCCTCTCATCGGAAGAAAGGCAGTTGGAAGAAGTTCATCCATCATCAGCCTCTTCCTCTCTCAGTGTCACAAGTTTTGACCTTTGTTCTCTCTTAGTGTTGATGAGCCTTAGTGAACCTCGTCAGAAGGTGGTGTGGATCTTTCCTCTTGCTGTTTGATAGTGGCAAGGAAGTAGGTGGCTTGCGTGGGTGGCAACAGCGGCGGTAGTGACTTGGTGATCTAGTGTCCTTCAAACTTTGTTTGAGGCAGAAGTTGAGAAGGACGACGCCGTTGAGTCTCAAGTTATCCGATCTATATTTGGGTAGGTTGATTTGATCATCTTCTCTTATTTTGAGCTCGCCAAAATTCTAGCAATGTGTTTGCTTGTGTGGTTTTTTTACTGTGTCCGGCGGTGGTACAACCCCTATTATCTATGCTTAGCGGTGATTTTTTTTCTTTGCAAATTTTGAACATCCATCGAATCCACTAGCCTCCTAAGCTCTTGCTTTCTAATTCTAGCAGGAGAGTGGGGAACTCAGTTGGTGTTGAGAATAATTACTAAATTGCTATTGATTTTTTTCTTCCATTTAACTAAATTGCTTGTTCTAGCCATTCTTGTGGAACTAGAAAGAAATGTTAGATGTTACCTCGTTGTGGCTATTGTTTTGCACCATACTGCTATGGCCATTCTAGAGGAACTTGTGCTTATATTCATGTGGTGATGCTCTGATTTTTTTTAAGAAAAATGATTGTTTTAGTGGATAAATATCGCTGGCAAAGCAAAAAAGAAGATAGAAATGGTTAATGATCAAACAACATGAGTGTTTGTCACTATAAGAATTCCAATATCTTTTTGATAACTTTAAAAGATGTTTAATCCCTCATTGGAAAAAAAAAATTGAAGTGAATATAAAATATAAATTAAGTAGGACGTATGTAATATCATAAGTAAATGGAAAAATTGGTATATGTTAATTCAATGTTTATAATTTGTTTCATATTGATTTATTTCCCTTGGCTTCCTTTTTAAATTAATGATGTGTTGCTTGTTTGATGTTTTATTACATGTTATTGGTTGTTACTGTTGTCATAGTAACATGAGGGATAAAGAGAAACAGGCATTGTGGGATACAAGAACCACTTGGGTTTTTATCACAAAAATAATTAAGCAAATATATAAGAAGAAGCGTAATGGTTTAGTGTTTACAAAGATTGGGTGAGATGTCATCATAGCTGGATTTACTTCCAAAATAGGTAGATCATACATGAAGAAGAAATTTAAAAATAAGTTAGATGCCTTAAGGAAGGAATGGCAAGTATGGGACGATATGTTTTCAAAGGAGACTGTCATTTTGTTTAATGGGTTGAGGAACATGGTCATTGCTAACGACGAATGGTGGGATAGCAAAGCAAGGGTACAAAATTTATATTGTTGATGTTGAATTGTTATTATGACATTTTTTTTACAGTTTTGACTAAAGTGTCAAATGTATATAAGAGAATCTCCGCATACGATAAGTATAGGCGCTAAGGCTTGATGTTAGATAAGGAGTTACAAATGATATTCAAAGATGTGTTGGCCTTGGGAACTGAAATATTGGCGCTGTCAACTTCACATCAAAGACCACTAGATCTGCATGCAAACGATGTATATCGACCAACAATTAATCTAAAAGAATGCTCTGGTGACATTGAGGAAGACCTTCAAGGGGATATTCCATTCCGTGTAGGAGTTAGTGATGATCTCTAGGAGTTCACGTTTGGAATGAGTACTCCTCCTAGGGTAGCGACTGGTCCCCAAATCACAGGGAAAAGAACAAGGGGTAAAGGTTCTTCAAAATCCATAAAGAAGAAATGGGCCGATGTCTCAGCAAATTGCAGATATTGTTAGTAGCATGGCGTCAATATTTGAGGATAGATTGGATGCCTTGAATAAGATATATAATGACGATTCACATATTCAAAAGGTAGTCAATGAGTTGGTTCAAATGCTAGAACTTGAGGAAGACCTTAACTTGAGCTTTCGCTATTGTAACATGATGATGCACCCAGTTCCTTAGTCAATGTACTTAGGATTATGAAGAAATCAAGGGCAGTTGCTACGTTGGTTGAAGCATCATGCTTATAATTCACCACACTCTAAGATGCCCCTGCCCCTTAATTAACTAATTTAATTTATGCTGAGACATTATGTTTTTATTTTTCATATGTTTTATTGCCAGACAATTGTTGTTTTACTTGTACATGTTATTGTCATACTATCAAGATTTTGTTGTATGACAATTATGCATGTTTTAATATCATGTTATTGCTTACTTGCATTTTCCTTAACTTAATACAATTTCGTTCCAACTTGTCTATCACATAGGTTGTATTCCTAATGGCCAGTTCAAGTAAAGATATAAAGGCTCTAGCATTTGCCCTTTTACTTGAAGAGATGGAAGATTGCAAAAAGGTCGTATAGCTGGTGGGTGAATATACCATGCCTTATATAAACAAACAGCCACACAGGACTAGTAACTAAACATGTGCATAGTGTGTAGAGGAGGTTTTGGGAGGGCATGATGCAGTATGTCATGAGAATTTTTCACTTGGAAAAATGTGTCTTCCATAACTTATGCGCTAAATTTGTTGAACATGGGTTAAGACAAATTACAAACATTGAAATTGAAGAAATGGTTGTCATGTTCATGTTTAAAGTTGAGCATGCACAAGGTAATAGGATCTTACAAGAAATATTTCAACATTATGGAGAAACTATGAGTAGGGATTTCCATTACGTGTTGGAGGCGTGCATGAATCTAGCCAATGAAAATATCAAAGCGCTTGATCCAGAGTTTCGTCAATGTCACCCCAAAAATCGTAAATGATTGACAATATTACCCATACTTTAAAGATGCCATAGGAGCGATTGATGGTACTCATGTCAAGGCAGCGGTTAGAGCTTGTGATCTTCCCAGATATATAGGTAGAAAAGGATATTCCATACATAATATTATAGCTGCTTGTGATTAGGATATGTGCTTCCAATTTGTGTTGGTCGAATAGAAAGGCATTGCTCATAATGTTAGTGTATTTAACACTACTCTATCAACTGAATATCTTAATTTTTCCCATCCACCTCAAGGTTTAACTTTAACACTAAAAATTTCATACCTCAATTTTTTTACTTCACAAAACATATAAATTCACATTATCATCCAAATTCTTTTACTTTCGTAAGGAAATGTTATTAGGTTGATTCGGAGTAACCAACACTAAGAGTGGGATTTCCTCCCTGGCAGGCACCCTCCCTGGCACCTGCCTGACCTTAAAACTATGCCATTTTGGCAAGTTTTAAGCCAAAAAAGGGAGGCTTCTTCTCCTTTTTTTTTTAAAAAAAGAATTAAAAAATTATTTAGAACCCTAAAATATTTTTTTAAATAGCACCCAATATTTTAAAATGACAT
>JBAGKO010006325.1:0-11861 GCA_037177275.1 Acacia concinna | reverse complement strand
CCCCTAATTAACCAACTCATTAGTTTAGTTTAAAATTAGGTACTTAGGAATTCCAAATAGAGCTCCTTGAGAAGAACGACTAGTTGTCCTATACTACACTATTGGTGCAATCACTTTGACGGACCGATTTAAGCGACAATCTCGGTCTCGATCAAGGACATATAGTGGAAAGGTTGAATCTTACTTCAAGCAGCATGTGTTTCATCTATTGCCATCTCTGAGCACCTATAACCTAATTCTACCACCTCTATCTTCAAGTTTAATGGTGAATCCTACCCCTCATTTGTCACATCCTATGACTAGCAGTGGTTGTTTATTGGAGAGGGGAGATATTTTAATGGACTAAAATTTATGAGAATTGATAGCTAAAGGGAGTTAATAAAATTAATCTATGAGACTTCGTTTGTTCTACTTAATTCACCTCCCATTGCTTCATCATCCATTGTTGGTTAGTTAATAAACCCAGAGAGAGATCTATGAAATAGTAGAAAAAGAAAACGACAAATGGGAAGAAGATGAATGGAGTAGTAGACAAGTATGTTATTATATATGCTAGCTATATTCGTTGTGGGACTCACAATGCAAAAGAGGGACATAGATTAGTCTTAAATAATGGAAGAACGATGCTCCCTTTTTAAAAGATTTTGTCTACTTTTGCACCTAACAAAAGATAATTATGTTGGGTGCTCAAAGTGCAAAACATTATTATTGTTTTTGCACCTTCACCCATGTATTAAAATGGATAGTCATGCAAATTATTTTTCAAAAAGAGAAGATATTTCTATGTGAAAAAAAATTCTAAATGTTGTAAAAATACTAGAATGTGGATATCCATAAATTCCAACTCTTGTCCTTCCATGACCTCACTATTGAATAGTTTTTACGAGTGTTTATTCTATTTATTCTCATAACTCAAATGTTACCTATTGTACATATTTATGAGAATTCATTTTATTACTTATTCTATGTAACTCTTGGTTGAGGTTGAAGGCCTATAAATAGAGGATTTGCAATACATATTTTAAGTATTAAAATGAACCAGACATTACTTCCTCTTTCTCTCCAATTTTCTCTTATTTTCTCTTTTCAATCTCTTGCATTTTCCTAATTTTATAACACGTAATCAACACGAGTTTGCTTTGAAGATTTGAGGTATGAATTCTTAGTAAATTATTTTGTTCTTGTGATATATAATAATGCTCTCAATTATTCTTCCTTACCCAATTATCATGTGCAGTTTTAATTTACTATACTTTTGCTACATACATTATGTTATGCCTTGTTATCTTATATTATGTATTATGTTATTCTTTTCTTTACTTTTTAATATAAATAATTATATTGTTTTATTTTTTTCCTTTGTTATATATTATGATGTTATTCTATTATTATTTACATCATTTTTATCAAAAATATTTACATTATTTCATTATATTGATGTGTGTGTGTTAATTCATGTTTACATGTTGTAAAATTACACTTTTTATATTTTCATATTATATTATATTGTCTATGTATATCTATTTCTTTGTATTATTTATTTTACATTGTTCTATGGTTATATGTTGTTAAATTAGTTTCTTGTAATTTTACATTATGTTTATTTATATTTTTTTTATTTTTATTCAGTTTCTTATATTTACAATTTGTTTCTTTAATATTACGTCATTTATATTATTTTTTATCTTTATGATGTTTTAATTCTGTTGTTTACACACACACACACATATAATTCATAATTTTTATGCTTTTTCCTTTTCTCTCATTCACTTTGTTGTGCATGCGTGCGTGTTTTTTTTATATAATTGATAATAATTATATATGATTATATAGTGTAATCTTTATAATTACAAGTTTATATATATATTGTTTATATTTAATTATGAATTTACATATAATTAATTTAATTTACAATTTTTTAATCTTATTGAATGGCTAGAAGACATAATATTCTTAATTTTGTGATTCAATGATTATAAGTCCCATCATTTTGTGATTGAGTGACCAAAAGTCCTATCATTTTTGTGATAATTCATATGTAAAATAATTCTGTTGGTTCTAGTAAATGGGTGACAAGAAAATTATGATACTTTGATGATCTAATTGTTACAACTATTAAAACCCTAAAGGCTAAAGGTCCAAATATCAAATTAAACCAATAAGGGAAAAAAACTCTTGACATTTTAGATATTTTTATTACAATACTGAAGACCAATATTTAGAAATTAATTATGTGAAACTGAAAGCAAAGAATATGTCTATAAAAAATAAAATGAACATGATCACATTGCATTGACAGAATTGATAGTTGAAAGCCAATATATTTTTTGTCTTGGCTATATATTATGAGCAAATGTTATACTATGACTAGAAGTCACATGGGTAGAGAAATGGTATACTATGACCAGAAGTCATATAGACTATTATGTTTCAATTTATTAAAAAAAATTAAAATGGTTGTGAAGTCAAAAAGACCCATTATTGAGGAAAAAATATCAAAAGTAGTTATGTTGTTTAAAGCAATAAGTTATGGAGAAAGATGACCAAATTGTATTATTATAAGTCCTAAAGGCTATATGATTTTGATTAATGTTTAAATTTAATTTATTGTGACTAATTTGTGAGAGAGGAATTATTGTTTTATATTGTGATATTGGTAAGTGTTCATGGATAGTGTATGAACTCAAATAGACCAAAAAAGTTATTATTCATTATTTTGAAATTGCACAAATTTATTTGCAAATTAAATTTGAATATTATTATGTGTGGATGTTCATATTATTCCATGAGTTTAGGATGTTCATATAAGTCCATGGCTTTTAGTATTTATGTAACATCACGAAATTTTTGTAGGCTGAAAAACGGTATTTTAGGCCAAAATAATATTGTTGGGTAGACCAAGTGTCGTACCTTGATATTTTTTGAGGCCTAGATGAGATATTCCTGATGAGTAGGAGGCCTTAGTTTGTAGAGGACTGAAATATCTCACAACAATTGAAGTGAAATTTGGGGAAGGACCTCTGTTCAAAGAGGAAAAATTTCGTAAAGTTTTTAGATGAAATGCGAACAGGTCTAAGGTCCCCAAAAACTCCCACAATGGTCCTGCACATAGTATATGGCATCCAGAATAATATAGAGTGATCAAAATAATTTTTAGAGGTCTAAGGAAAATTTTAGGGATATGCAAATATTTTGGCTGGATCGGGTCTTCAGTCATAACAGATGTTTGAGGATCTCAATGTTTTGGAATGAGACTTGAGAAAATTAGTGCATGATTTTGGAGGAGTTATTAAGTTGGTTAGAGGCTAGGAAAAAGTCTAGAAATATCAGCTAAAATTGTGGACATCAGCTAATAACCAAAAAACTGGATTTTTTGAGAAATTTATTCTAAGAGTTCTAGACATCCAAAAATTACAAAATTTTAATGGGAGTCTCATGATGTTTTTAGAGATTTTATTTGAATTTTTCAGAATTTTTGAATGACTACATAATTTTCAAGAAATTTCCAATTTTCAGACCGATCAGATGAAATTATCGGTATAATTTGGATCTAGGGGACTCGTTTTGGCAGTTGCAGATGGTGCCACATACCTCCATGAGGTGTCCACACCAATATCAAGAAGAGGACATGTGTCAATAGGAATGGAGTGACACATGTTGAAGATCAGGAAAATTACACCTAAAGACTCAAAAATAATTGCAAATTGACCTCTCCCTTCTACCTATAAATAAGATCTTTCTCTTCCTTCATTTTCACTCACAAAACCCATGATCCCTCTCCTCTTAAAGTGCTCTCCCACCCTCTCTTAAAGAAGCCTCTTCCGGTGAAAATTTCGGCTGTCCTGGCCCGACTTCAATCCAAGTAAGTTCAGGATCCCTCCTGCTTGTGAATTCCTTTAATTTCTAGCAATTATTAGAGTAGTTAGGGGGATGTTCTATCCAATTAAGCAGGCCTAGATAGTGAACCAAATGGGAGGAGGTGCTGCCAAAACAAGTTTTTCTAAGGGGAAGTGCTGCCAAATTATTCCTGACCAGGATAGCCTTTCATAGGAGGAGGTGCTGTTCAACTGTCCCAGACTAAGATAACATTTTCTAGGAGGAGGTGCTATCCGACGGTCCCAGACATAAGTAGAAATTTCTAGGGGAGGTATACCAGTAATCCAACAACACCAGAAACAACGAAATAGAGCCCTTACACCGTGCAAGGAGAATACGGTAGTAAGAATCCCTACCTTTAACATATATTGCTTTGTGTTGTCAGCTGTTTGTTGTATGCTTTTATGATGTGTTATGAATGTGTTAGCATGTATGCATGAGAGGTATGACTCCCTATTTATGCCTTGGCTATTTGAGTTTAAGTTTGGGTTGAGTCACATGCATGCTCCCGGTACACAATATGTGTCGAGAGAAAGGGCACCAGAGGTAAAGTATGAGCATTACATATAGCATGACATTCATTGCATTACATGGTTTCTGGTTATGATTTTGCTACTGTGGTTTCTCTAGAAACCTTACTGTCTCCACAATGTAGGTGAAAATTCTGACAGAGACAGGACGAGGGAACAAGCTTAGGTGTACAGTTATATTTGTTATTTCTTTGCATGTAATCATGTACAATATGATCAATGTATTCTATGGATTCTGGTTTTGTGTCTCTGTTAATGAGAAAATGTTATTTCTCTATTCTGTCTGTGTCAAAATTTTTATAGTGGTTTTAAGGGCCACTGTAAGGTAAGGTAAGGGACAGAAAAGGGTCAAAAAGTTAGATGTTACAATTTCACCTCATGGCTTATCTCATTAATTATACATTATAACCCCAAATTGAAAAGCTTTAGTATTTATTAATATAATCATCAATTGTTAATTTAATTGTGAATTTAAATATATGAGGTGTGTGAATATTATTCATACATTACACATGATATGGTGTAATATGATATCAATATATATTGGAATTAAACAAGCTTTATGGTATTGTATTTAATGGAATTTACCATGTCAAGCTGCAAATTGGTCTTTCTTTTCTTCTTGGGATTTCTACTTCTCTATTTCTTTACAGATTTCCCTCAAAGGCTCAACTCTTATACCCCAATCATGAAGATGCTTTCTTCTATTACTGACCCATAGTTTTTATTTTAGTTTGTCTTCCATCTCCTTCCCTTGTTATTCTATATATAAATTCAAATATATGATATGTGAGCAATATTTGTATATAAAATTCATACATTAAACTTGATATGATGCATATATATATTGTGTAAGTAAATTAGTGTTTATATGACATTTGAGAAAAAAAGAAAAGTCATATACTTATGTGTCATATTTAAATTGAGAAATTGAGAATTTATTTAGGTTTATGAGAAACAAAAACATTCTGAATTGATGTTGACTTGATTTGTGGACAAAATCATTTTTGTATTGTAGGTAAGCTTTATATATGTATATATATTATGACAATCTAAAAATAACTATAAGTATCATGTGTTTTATCATCATTTTTGTATTGTAGGTAAGCTTTATATATGTATATATTATGACAATCTAAAAATAACTATAAATATCATGTGTTCTATCAAGTATGAACTATAGATCGATTTGTTCACTATAGTTATACATGCATCGGAAAATGCTAGTAAATTATTACTTCCTTCTTGTTTGGTGAATTTATTCAAAGTTTTATTGTGTTAAGTTAATATATATTAAATTGATATATATTTAAACCTATTGTAATGGAAGGTCTCTAACTCTTCATTGATTTCATTTTTTTCTAATTACATGTGAGTTTGACAAAAATTTTTGCACTTGATTTAAGTAATGATTATTTATTATTAATTAATTTTTTAAGTAATTTCTATATTTGGGATGTGCAATGCAATCTTACTTATTAAGTTTATTGGGTTATCACATGAAATTATGAGAAAATACATATGTTGTAGATAAGCTTAAATATGTCATACTCATGTGTCAAATGTGTTTCAAAAGAGGCAAATTGAAGTATATTGTTATTAGGGAGAAATGATGTATAGAAATGCAATAATATTTGTTAGTTCTTGAAGAACTTATAATCACAAAATTGATACGGTTCTTAAATAACTATAATAATTTTTTTTAGCGAAATAAGAATTGTTCATGAAAATTTATGACCTGCATATTTACATCAAAGTTTTGATTCGTTAAAGGTTTAGAAAGTAATATCCTAGTTGGATTGAAATACATGGTTGTATGTGAGGTGTGGGGTGTTTAGACTTACAAGTGAAAGATTGGTTATTGACATACTATATATTAAAATATATTTACATGACTCACACTTGAGAGTAAGATTGTTAGAATATCAGTGTGAGATAATATTAAAAAGCTCATATACTTCCTCACAAATCCTAAATGATCCCTGAAAAATGGATGCCAAATTAAGATTTTAAATCAATATATTATGAAAATTGAAAAGTTTATTATTGGTTGAAAAACACATTATAGTAAACCAGGAGTTTACTTATCTGAATAAAAATTATTGTTGCCATGACTTGTTTGATCATCTGATTCACATGTATTACACTAAAATTCTTGAATATTATGTATTGACATCCATTAAAGAACCATAAGATTCTTCTTGAATAGCCAAAATATTATATATTTCAAGAATTATTATGTAATGCTTGTTCTAAGGAAAAATTGATCATCACTAATTACATTATTTGGACCAAATTTCTGGAAATATGTCAAATTGAAATATATTGACCCATTCAAATAGCACGTACACCATATAATTATTACATAAATTAGATAAATATATTTATAAGATGGTTACATGTGAGATAATTATTAGTTTGCAACCTGAAGTTTGCAAGAATGCTTGAATAAATTGTTATATAATGCAACAGATCACATATGTCATAACAAATCAAGCTCATCATTACCTGTCTAAGGACCATACCTAACCATGGAGTAACATATCAGCCTCATATCATATCCACCTAAGGTTCACACCTGATCGCAGACTCAGGCACATCACATGCATATAATATCACAGTTAATGACAAAACAAAGCATATAAACAATCATATATAATATGAAAGATAATGTTACTACCTATATGCCTTTCTTTGTCCGAGTTCTCAATTGGATCTTCATTCCTACTCGACAAATATTAATTCCTACAAGTCCAATTTATCATAATGAGCTATTACTCATTAAATATTTAAAACCCAAGTGCAATTATAGGTTTACAATCAATTAACCTTAACATCTATTTACGAAATTGCCCTTAAAGGTATCGGTCTCTTTCCTTTTATACTTGGTACAATTACACTGTACCAAAAAATCATGACCTGGCATACCCTTATGCAATTTCATATCCTGAATCCATTTTTGTGCTTAGAATTTCTAAATTCACACTCCTTCCCCCTATTCCAAGCCCAAACCAAAATGGGTCTTATTTTGGCCAAAACTGTCATTTCTTATGTTCAATGCTTGCAAACTCATGTTCTTACTTTTACCCTACACAATTTTTCATTTTAAACATATTGGAAGTATAAAACAAGCCAAAATCCAGCTCTAAAACTCCCAAATAGAGCCCACAAGAAACAGTGAAGATTTTATAAACTTTGCTTTCAAGGTTCCTTTTATCAAAACATACTTCTTACAAACCATTAATTCATATTCAACATTATCAATAGAAATTTGGGCAATACCTCCCCCTTAGGGTTCATGCTTCCAAAATACCATAATCAGCCCAAATCATCAAAAAAACAACAATAACCATCATCACAACTTACACTACCAAAAATCAACAAAAGAGACTAATTATGGAAGTTACATATGGTCCCTTTGATTTATCCTTCAAAACCAAACAGCCCTTCCTCACCAAAATTTGATTTTCGCCTTGCTACACATGATTTCAAGAAGGCCATGACCATTAGGAGACAGTAGAGGTCAAGAATCAATAAGAAAATGGAAGGTTTGTGCTTAAACTTACCTTAATCCTCTTGATTTCACCTTGCTCATCCTTCTTTCCTTTCTCTTTTCTCTATTTTCTCTAAGTCTTCTCTCTCTCTCTTTCTAGCCTTTCTCAACCGAAAATGAAGGTTGTTATTGCCCCTTCAATTAGGTTTGATCACTTAATCCCACATGTACATAATTACATTATTTAATTACATTAAACTCCTAGCCACTTGTTACACAAATATCCTCATCTTTTTGACTTTCCATGACTTGATATTGGCCCTCCATTTTGGCCTTCTAATCTTGCCCTCAAGATCACTTTTAATCTCCTCTTTTATCATTGAATGAGCCACAAATTACAATTGTGTCATTACATTTTTATTACGGTAATTTCTTTTTACCATAAATCCTTTTTAGGTTCAATTTCAAATTATTTCACATAAATAATTCTTGGAACTATTTAACCATAATAATCCATATTTTCCCATATGGAACTCTTTCTTTTAACTTCCATAACCTTAATTTGGCTCAAACCCATCTCACAATTTTCCTTTTCTTTTGAATCAATTGCTGGTGGAATTTTCTTTAATATTTGAAAATTCATAACTAATGCTACATATGTCCAATTGAGATGATTCAAAAAGTTATGTGGCCCTTAGCTAGTCTAATTTAAGGAAAAAAATAGCTATAACCTTTCTAGATTCATATCAATTTAGTATCTTCCTCAACTGATCACTACCCCATAATTTGCCAATTTTCCCTCCCAAACTTCAAAAATATAGAACTCCCAATATATACATCCAAATGACACAAATGGCATATCAAATTAAATCTTGACATGTCTACTTTTATACTGGAAAGTTTCACAATTTTTGGACATCATTAGGTAAGGTAAAAAATGTTGTACAACAAAATTGCCACTAATCTCATTCCATAAATTAGTCAAAACATATTTTGGTCATAATTCTTACACCAAACTCTATCATTTTATTCCTTTTATCTTGTCATATACCCAAAAAAAATTTGGTGAATAAAACTTCACATTTTACGTATTGCATCATGTCAAACCCCTCTTTTAAGTCCAACATTACTCAGAGTGATTGAGCAGTTCATTTGGCGTGTAGAAAATAATGTAAAATAAACTGGACTGATATATAGAACTTATGTGTATTACAACATTCCCAAAGGATTTTATAAAGCATTTACCAGTCTTAAACAAATAAAATCTAGTTGTATGCTACAACTATTCCACAACAATGCTAGTATGGGCCTCGTTCCTTCAGTTGTCGGTCTATATATCTTTGCTCTTGTACATGCTTTATCCAGCTAAGTAAATTATATTTTATTAGAAAGGGTGAGATTCAAAAGAATCCTAGTAGCAACTCTTAACCAATCATAAATACATGAAAGTTATACATGCAAAACACCACATAATGCAATATAACATCTATGTCATAACATCTTATATCAATCCCTTAGCCTTGTTTGGCTAGGTATAATGCACTTCACATTCATATTACCGGTATATCTCATCTCAATTGGGTCCCATATGGGCAGTAGTACTTGTGCTTTTCCCACACCACAGATAGATATGCAATCGACAATTCATATCACAGAACATGACTGCATATAAACAATTACATAAAGTATGAAGGTTAGAGCTACTACCTGGACACCTTTCTAGCCTGCTTGTCTTTCCTTTATCACTTACTTGGTCTTCTAGGCAAATATGAATCATAAGATTCCAAATACATAACAATGAGTTATTACTCATTCCATTTTCATTCCTAAACTCATATTATTACTTATTTTCATCCAAAATGCACATTAACAAATTGTCCTTGAAGGTTCTAGTGTACTTCCTTTTATAACAAGTGCACTTACACTGTTCCAAAATTTATGAACCTGCCAACACCTACACAATTTCGCATATAGAATTCATTTTTGGCTTCAAAATTACGAAAATCACACTCCTTACCCCTGTTACAGGCCCAAACCAAATTGAACCCTATTTTGGGTAAAAAAATATCAATTTCAATCCTAATGCTTCCAAAAATTATTTTCCTACCTTTACCCTACACAATTTTTCATCTTAAACCCATTGGAAGCATCAAAACCATTAAAACAAACCTCTATCATACCCCAAATAGAGACAAACCAAACAAGACAACATTTGCCAAAAATTAGATTTCAAGTTCCATTCATCCAAATACTCTTCTTACACCCCAATACACTTGTTTAAATCATCTAATTCATATTTCATATGATCAATAGAAATTTGGGTAGCACCTCCCTATTAGGGTTTTACATCTCAAAGAAGAAAACAGCCATCACAATCCAACAACCATCAACATAGAGAACAATAATCACCAACAAACCACAAGAACCAACAAGAGATTTAAGGTTTTGGGAGATTACCTCTTGATGTCTTGCTTTCTCTCTTTAAAACTAGTTACTCCCTCTTCTTCTTTACTTGATTTTCTTCTTCCTACATGATATTTCAAGATGATCATGACCATTAGAAGAGGTTGGAGGTCAAGAATCATGAGAAAAATGAAAGATTTGTGCTTACAACTCACCTTGATCCACTTGCTTCCTCTTCCTTTTCCTTCTCTTCTCTCTATATATCCAAGCTCTTTCTCTATCTTTAGGATCTAGTCTAGCACGAAAATGAGGGCTACTTATGTCTCCTCAATTGGTTTTAATTCATGCTAATCACATGTGCATAATTCAATTAATTAATCAAGTTTAATTCCTAGCTAAGCATTCTACTTTTTCTCATCTTGAAATTTTGTCTTGCAAGACTAAATCTTGGCCATCTATTTTGACTTTCCCATCTTGCCCTTGGGATTAAATCTTGTCTTCCCTCTTTATCCTTGATTGAATCACAAATTACAATTGTGCCATTACATTTTCTGAAATTTCAAATTTCAAGATAGAATTTTCACCCAACTTTACAAATTCATACATAATGATATATATATATATGTCCAATTGAGATGATTCTAAAGTCCAAATGTCTCTTTCTGAGTCTAGTTTTAGGAAAAAATATTTTTGTTGCTCAATTGGAATCCAAAAATCCCCAGGAAATTCATGTTTGTACACTGCTCCAGAAAAGATAATATTTCACAAGGCAAACTTCAAAAATTCATATATCTTAACATATACATTCTAATCTCACAAATGAAATATCAAATTAAAGCTTGACATGTCTAATTTTAGATTGAAAAGTTTCATGATTGTTGGACTTTGTTAGGATAAGTAAAAATGATGCAAAACATAACTACCTCATGTCTCTTTCTAGAAATCAGTCAAAACTTACTTTGGCTATAATTCTTACAATAAAATTCACCATTTTATTCCTTTGATCGTATCATATACTTGGGGAATTTTAGTGAATAAAAATTGGAATGTTACACATCACTTATACAAGCCATTCATAGTAAGCACCCTGTAATATACCAAATTTTAGTCACCAAATATTCCTTGTAGTTGGTACACATTAAATAATATAAAATGGTGAATTTTGGTGTAAGAATTATGGCCAAAGTATGTCTTGACTAATTTTATTATGATGTGAATTATGGCCAAAGTAATTTATAAGAATCATGGAGAACTTTAAGCCTCCATAATGATATTGTTGCCAGGTTGTACCTTTCCTATCCCTTGCTTTAAATTGCATTTGTTTTTAATTGTTATGTCTTCTATGTGTTTGAAGTAAGTGTGGGGAAAGATGAAAATGAAAAATTAGGATGTAGTGTTTTTCTTTTCTTTTCTAGGAAAATAAATAGACGATTCTGTTGGGATTAGAACATACAAAGTAGCGGAAAAAAGAATTTTCTAATCCCGATAGAGGATCTATCAAAGACGTTTAGATCGAGTGGTTAGAGAATACCTTTTTGGATCTAATTGTTCGATCACGA
>JBAGKO010006305.1:0-26620 GCA_037177275.1 Acacia concinna | reverse complement strand
TTCTTATTTACAAAAGTTGTTTCCTCAGTTTTCTATGAATAAAATTGGCAATTTCCATTGTGATAGTTGTGAATTAGCGAAACACCATTGTGTTGTCTATCCGCCTTCCTCTTATAAACCTGCTCGCCCTTCTTCCATTATTCATAGTGATGTCTGGGGTCCTTCTTGCATTCCTAATCTCACTTGTTCTAAATACTTTGTTACCTTCATTGATGACCACACTAGAATGTGTTGGGTCTATCTTTTTAAAGATAAATCACATGTTTAGTATTTACTGAATTTTTTCACTATGTCAAAAACCAATTTCACTCTACCATTCAAGTCCTGTACTCTGACAATGGCATTGAATATTTAAATCATTCCTTTGCTCAGTTCTTAAAATCAAATGGTATTGTTCATAAGAGTTGCCATCCTAACACACCACAACAAAATGGCATTGCTGAGCGCAAAAATTGGCATCTTGAAATTGCCAATGCCCTTATGTTCACTTGTCATGTTCCCAAATATTACCGGAGTGATGCCATTCTCACAGCCACACACCTTGTCAACCGAATGCCCAGTCGTATTCTCTCTTATGTTTCCCTACTTGATAAATTGCACAAAACTCATACCTTATCTCATTTAGATCAACATCTTCCTTTTTGTTCACCTTCATCATCCCCCTACCAAATTTGATCCCAGAGCTGTCAAGTGCATTTTTGTTGGCTTTTCCACTCTACAAAAGGGTTATAGGTGTTATGATCCTCATACAAAACATCTCTTTATTAGCAAAGATGTCATATTTAATGAAAATAAGCCCTATTATTCACAGTCTGTAATTTAGGGGGAGAATTGGAGTGAATTCCAGTCTGCTAAACTTGTCCCAGATATTTCACCTACCATCCTAGTAATGCTACCCTTGAGTCCTTCCAACTTTGAGAAAACAGTAAATGAATCATCCTCTTTGCCCTCTAAACCTAATGAGAACAATAAGAGCAGACCTCATGACAAGAAATGGGACAAAATCTACTTCAGAAAGAACAAAAAGATATGAACAACCACCACTCTACCTGATGCCGTGCTAATCTCTATACTAGTGGAAGGTTTTGATAATAAAGGTGAGTTGGATTTACCCATTGCTCTAAGGAAGGAATGTTAGCGATGGGAAAGGTAAAGCATGATAAAACTCTATTAGTAGAACCTTAGGCAAGAATCTCACCTTTAGTTCTTCTAATAGCCTAGGTGAATCTCCACTCTAATAAATTTACTCTGTAAAATCTTGATGTCCATTGATCTGGCCAAAGGCCTATTTATAAATTACAAAGCATATATTTTTGGTATTTTCTTTTTTATGGGAAAATAAAACCTGACCTGAAAATCAGCAAGGGTAACTGACAACTAAACCTACATGACTGATAGTGGATTACCCCACTAAGACACTACTAACAACAGAACAGATTTCAAAAGAATTACTGAATGGAAAAATTGCAAGAAATAAATCAAATAAAAGAATTTAAGAAATCTAATCCTAATTTTATCCTTGCATGATAGCCTTTTTTTTGCCCTTCCTAGAATAAGTTAACAGTGGGTTGTTAACAAGGAACCAAGGACGTGCACTAAATATCCCATTCAAAAGCATGTATCTTATGCAAAACTCTCAGTTTCTGTCAGCATTAAAATTCCAGCAAACATCCATGAGGCTTTAGAGATTCCTGAATGGTGAAAGGTTGTGTTAGAGGAAGTCAATGCTCTTGAGAAAAATCAATCTTGGGATCTTACAGAATTACCGAAAGAAAAAAAGGTAGTGGGATGTAAATGGGGTTTCACTCCAAAGTACAATGCTGATGGCACTTTAAATAAATATAAAGCACAATTGGTTGCTCAAGGCTTCACTTAGACTTATGGGCTGGATTACAAAGAGACCTTTGCACCGGTTGTAAAACTAAATACTGTAAGAGTACTTATCTGTTTTGCTGCAAATCATGATGGGCCTCTGAAACAACTAGACATTAAGAATGCATTCCTACATGGAGAACTTGAAGAGGAGGTATACATAAAACTTCACTAGGTTTTAAATGTGGTAAGGAACATCAAGTGTGCAAGCTTAGGAAGTCAATTTATGGTTTAAAGCAATCTCCAAGAGCTTGGTTTGACAGGTTTTCTCATGTTCTCAAGGCTGAAGAATATAAGTAGAGTTTCTCTTATCACACTATGTTCACTCGAAAAGTTGGGGACAAAATTACTATATTCATAGTATAAGTGGATGATATCATACTCAGGCAATAATGCTCAAGAAATTGACAGAATCAAAACAGCCTTGAACGAGGAGTTTGAAGTGAAGGATCTTGAAAATCTCAAATATTTCCTAGGAATGGAGGTTGCTAGATCAAAGGAAGGGATTCATATTTCTCAGTGCAAGTATGTTATGGAATTGCTGAAAGAAATGGAGCAAGACTCCTATAAGTAGCAAGAAAAAGAAGAAAGAAGACCTTAAACCAGCAAAAATGGAACAAGAAGCTGCTAGAAGAAAGAAGCAAGAGAAAGATGAAAAACTTGCTACTATTGGCAGATACTAGAGACTAGTCGGAAAGCTTATTTATCTCTCTCACACTTGGCCGAGTGTTGCAAGCCACCATATGCACTCACCAAAGAACAAGCATATGGATGCAGCCTACAAGATTCTGAAGTATCTTAAAGGCACTCTAGGTTGAGGACTATTTTTTTAAAAAAGGAACCTCAAAACAGTTGAGATATGTACAAATGCAGATTGAGCAGGAGACAAAGAAAATAACATATCTACTTCTGGATATTGTATGTTTGTTTGGGGAAATCTTGGTACTTGGCAAAGTCAAAAGCAACGAGTAGTATCTAAAAGTAATGCTGAATCTGAATTAAGAGCTTTGTCTCAAGGTGTCATGGAAGGAATGTGGATAAAACGAGTTATAGATAAAGCCTATGCACAAATCACATCTCCTATCAAATTGTATTGTGACAATAAGGTAGCTTTAAGTATGGCCTTAAATCCAGTACAACACAATAGAACTAAACATGTTGAAATAGATTGACATTTCATTAGAGAAAAGGTGGAAGAAGAAATTATTTGTCTATCTTATATTCCTATCAAGCTACAAGTTGCTGATATTCTTACAAAAGGATTGCCTAAAGATACATTCGAAGGTTTAGTACGCAAGTTGGACATGCTCAATATCTATGATCCAACTTAAGGGGGAGTGTAGTAATTATAGCATTATAATAATAATAATTATTATTTATGTATATAGCAGTTGAGATATAATAGGATCTTATTATTTTAGTTTTCTAGGCCTCCTAGGCATAGTTATTGGATCCGTTATAACAGATCCCATCCTTTGTGTTCTATAAATTACAACATATTCATATTCAATGAAGTTGATTACTTCGGATCATATACCTCCACATTGCCACAAAATATTAAAAGGTGGCAGGGAGAGAATGTTTTAAAGAGAGTGTTAGTAGGACTAAAGGGAGTCCAAGGATGATATGGGTTAAAGCCGTGTATTCTTTAGGAAAAGTTCTTATCCAAATTTGTTATTGGGAGTGTGATTTTTGGTAGGATTGAAATTGTATAAGGTGGGGAATTTTCACATCCTTTCTAATTAAAATTTGTACATGTATTGGTGAAGGAAAATTAAAGATACCATTATGCATTTATCCTTTTCAGTTTTCCGATCTTATAGATTTATCTTGTTTTTTTGACATTTGTTTTATTCATACAATTTGCATTCCTTCTTATTTGCACCTTAAACTTTTCCAGCTCTTGCTACTTGTTCTGGTTTCCTAACATTTGAGTTTGTTTGCACATTTTCAGTTCCTGGTGTTATTGGTTGTCTCCAAGCTTTAGAGGCCATCAAGATTGCTAGTATTGTTGGCGAATCACTTTCTGGAAGGATGCTTCTCTTTGATGCTTTGTCTGCACGGATTCGTATTGTATGTTTACAACTCCACAGCTCATTACTATAGCTTTAAATTTGTGTATATCTGTTGAGCCATCAATTTTGAAATTCTTACCGGAGAAGGATTTTTCTCTTACATTAAAGGTGAAGAGGAGAGCTACTACTATATGGGACTGTGGCAGAAAAAAGAGAGAATAATCTGATAACAAACCCAAGCTCATGGGTTGGAAATCTATGAATTTATTAGTTGATTGCATCCCCTAGAATGAGTAAAATATAAAAGAATCAGGGTAGTTTTGTACATAACCTATTTTGAAAGTTGACTTGAGGGGAAAAGAGCAGTTGGCTCTTTAATACACTTGAAACTAGCTTAATTCCATGATTTTAGTGAAAATAATGCCTTTAGACATGTGTTCTCTATCGCCATCTCTTAAGCTGAGGAATAAATATCTAACTTGTTGGCAACTTGAGGTATGTCTTGTGAGGATATCAATAACATGAGGCTGAGTTGCTTTATGAAGTATACCTGCTTTAACATAAAACTATGCCTTGGTGATAACAGTTTATAGCTTTAGAATGCCAGCTTCTAGTTTTTTCTTGGTGAAATGCTTGTCAGTTGCAATGTGTCTAGTTTGGTGGAGTGTAAAATAATTTGCATGAGGTTTTGGATAATTAGCACGTGGTCTTTCCTTTTCTACCTTTGAGTTCATTTGTTTGACTATTACTTTCTTTTGTATCTCCCCAATACAAATCCGTCTAGTTCAGTCAGGCTTAGGGTTATGTCATTGTATATAGGTGACATGCATACATTTTATTTGTATCTCAATTCTTCCAATAATCTCTCTAGCTACAAAACCTCATGTATGACATGAGGTAGGGAAAAGCCTAGGCAAGAAAACAAAAATATAATGCCATTGTCAAAGAAGTCTAGACAAAAAGTTTCAATAGGATAGAAGGAAACCTGCAACAATAACAAAGCTTTAATCTCACCAGTTGGGGTTGGCTACATGGATCACACGACGCCATTGTGCTCTATCAAAAACCATATCTTTAAATAGGTTGTTGACCAAAAGGTCTCTCTCTATAACCTTGCTAAGTATTTGCTTTGGCCTCCCCTCACCTCTCTTTATGGTGCTCCATGCTATTTGATTAACCCTCCTAACCGGTGCATACAACGGCCTTCTTTGCACATGTCCAAACCATCTCAAACGATTTCTATCATTTTCTTCGCAATAGAAGCCACTCCAACTCATTCGCGTGTGTGATCATTATGAATCTTATCTAGTTTTATATGACTATATATCCATCTCAAGATTTTCATCTCTGCAACTCCCATTTTTAATTTTTTTTCTATATCGGGTGCAAAAAATAAAGTTTGTCCTCCACTCAATGTTGTTTGCATGGTTGCTTGAAATTGTATGTCGTTAGTAGACAATTTGGCCTAAACTTGAAGCCCCTTAGTTGCCGTGAGTTAAGGGCATGTGTATCTTAAAGGAGGAAGTTGAGCTCACCAAGACTTTGATGAAATATCACAGATTTATGGAGAATATAAGATTGTCTTATAATGCCAAATCTGCGGACTAGTCAATTAAATTGCAGCTTAATGAACTTTTGTTAATTTCTGGTTATTACTTAATACCATGCTTGTTAAATCCGTTAGTGTCATATAAATGATAACATCTGAAAAATTGTTTGATCTAGATGGATTTGCAGATTATGTTGGAAAAATGAGTGTTTCAATTAATGACTTATAGTATATTTCCATGTGCAACACATTGCTTGGATCTCATACGATTTTGGGGGGAATAACCTATTGTCAAGCACTGTAGAAAGGCAATACACATATAATCTTTCCAAGTCCTAAATATGATAAGGGTGTTCCACAAGCAAAGATATTTATAATTGATCAAATTGATTGCTCTTTGCTATAATCGTTGAAACTCAAGGAGTTTTTTCAATAATTTCTAATAGATTATCTAAGCAATGTGAAGCAGTGTCAAAGGTGAGATCTTTTCATTTTAACAGCCTAGTAGCTGCTTTAAAGTTGGATTCATTGGAGTCACTATTTGGACAATATTCTTTTTAACATAACCAATAGACTCATCTATAAAATAAAATTGAACAACTTTTTAGGTTTTTTCACTTAAGAAAATGCATCAACGGATTTCACATTGTGCTGACTGAACTCACCAAAGAATTTATCAAACTTCAATTTCTTCAGCTAGTTTACCCATCTATGATAAGAGAACAATTTTCTTCTTTCCACAAGTCATTGTAGTTATTAATTGTATTATTTGTTCACTTAACTTATTTAAAATTGGCAATCTCAACTCATTCTAACTGGGGGGTATCAAATTTGGCATACATTAATGAATTATATGCAAGCAACATTTAATGAAATGCAAGTTCGATAGGTAAAATTATAAATGTATTGGTATACTGTAGCTCTTTCCCCAATTGATCATTCTCTTCTCTTAATTTGACAACATGTTTTGGCTTCATAAAATAGTCCATCAAACCTTTTTGGTGATGACATTTCACTTTTTCCTTTTTACCTAGGCTCCTCCTCCTCCTCCACTTCCTCCTTATTTGAATTTATGTCAGCATCCATATTTGAGGGTTTGCAATAAGTTGTTTTGTGACATATGTTCCCTTCCATATTTCTTTATAATTTTTCCTCTCACTTAGGACACTTTTGCAGCATCCTTGGGACCCCCAACTTGTGCAACTTGGCTAACTCTGCTACAAAACATGCAATTTACAGCATTGGCGTCAAAATTCACTTAAAAAATTATCCTTCCAGGATTGATATTTCGTCCTGTTTTTTATTTTGTTGTCCTTGCCTATGTTGGCTACTATCTGCAATGCTAATTAAAAATTTGAAAAACTGAAACAGAAAATGAGGAATGAGGTGCCATTTGTAGTCCGTTACTTAGGTTGTTATATATTTTGCAGTTGCTGAACAATTGAATTAAGTAGGAAGATTGTAAGCTTTGATAGATTGTACAAGACAAGGAATTAATGACGAATAATACAATCCAATGCAACAAATACAATATCGCAACTTATTTTCAACGGACATGGAGAAAACTTTCATAAGCTGTTACGTACTTAGAATGATATATTTGTAGACTTGGATAAAAATTAAGGTTCATAACTTGGATAAAAACTTTGGTAGGCTGTTGTTTTATGCAGTTGAAGGCATATATTAATGGATTTGGATGTTAGCCTTGCTAAACTTGGATAGAACTTTGATGGCTGTTATATAATATTTTTGGAGAAAACTTTTAAAAATTTGAAACATAACACTTTTAAAGCTGAAAGAGAGAAAATCAGTATTAAGTTTGAACTTATAAAGGAAACTATGCTTAATATTTACAATGAATGATAGGCTAACGGAACAGGGCTAAAATAAGAGCTTTGAACGAGAGAAGCCAGGGAAAAGAATATGGGGCAGAAGAATGGGATTGTTCAAACATAAAGGCTTGAACGGGAGTTGTAGAATATGAAGTCTTGAACCTTAACATGCTAGTGCTTCCTTCGCATCTGGTTGTGTCAGTGTTGTTAGGGTGGTGGTCCCTCTGTTTTCTGTATATTTTGCTTCCAATACTCTAAGAAACTAATTTCTTACCTGACTTTTCATATGTAAATTTTTCTTTTCTTGTTAGAAAACTTCCCTATCTAATATATTATTTTAAGTGTAAAGCTTCCTTGTAACATACCATCAGACTCAATAATTCCTCTCAATGTTGTTAAAGCCTTAAAGGCACTTGCGTGAGTGCCGAATTAAACAGTCTAGTGGATTTCACAGCATGAAGGATGCTAGCTGCACCTTTTTGTAGGGAGAGACTGATTCATGATCATGACTGATTGTTTAAAAAGATTAATACAGCCCCAATTATTAATTTTAAATTTGGGTGGCAGGTAAAAATTAGGGGAAGGTCTTTGCAATGCGAAGTTTGTGGAGGGAACTCAACATTCACCCAACAGCACTTTCGAGAATTTGATTATGAGAAATTCACTCAGACTCCACTAACTCTGGTATGATTTCTTCTACTTTTGGTTTATCCTTTACATGTCTTGTAGTTTGATGTGTGTTATATAATACAAAGACAACAAGCCTTATCCCATTCCATTAGACGGAGTTGGTTATATGTATCCCATGATTGCCATTGTGTTCAACAAACAACCAAATTTTTTGGATAAATTGTTGATTAACAAGTCCTTCTCAATAACTTCGTTACACAATTTATAATTCATGAATTATATGACTTGTTCATTAGACTTGGGACAAGCTATGACTTTCACAAGATATATTTATAATATGGCATCTTACCACTCAATTAAGATAATAATATATTTAGTAGGCTCGTTCATAGGAAGCTTTCGGCCCACCTTTTAAAGGTTGGGTTTTTTCCTTTTTGACTTCGGGCATTAGTTTTCTTTTTTTTTCCTCAAAGCACTTGAGTGAATGATTCATCAAGGGTTTTTCCTTGATTTGCAGCCACCATTGAAATTGAACATTCTTCCTGTAGAATCAAGAATTAGCAGCAAGCAATACAGTGAAATAATCAGTGAGAAAGAACCACATATTCTGGTGGATGTAAGACCAGCTCACCATTTCAAGATTGTCTCACTTCCAAAGTCCTTGAATATTCCACTTTCAACCTTGGAGGCCAGGGTGCCGGAAATATCGTCGGCCATGAAGAAAGAAGAGGACAATGTCGGTGCAGCTTCTGGTTCAAGCGCGCAATTGTACGTCGTATGCCGAAGGGGAAATGATTCTCAGCTAGCGGTTCAGTATCTTCAGAAGATGGGTTTTGCTTCTGCCAAGGACATTATTGGTGGCCTGGAATCTTGGTCCAAGGATGTGGACCCAAACTTCGCTACATATTAACCGATCACCGTTCTAGTGAGTATGTTCATACTTTCCAGGTTACAAAATGCTGTGTGAAAATATTAAAATTATCTATGTGCTGCTTATAGTTAATCTCTTTCCACTGAGCGGGATATTTAATATTTATTAGTGATTACTCTTAGTCACAATCTTTTTTTTCTTTTTTGGGTTCCGTTAGTTTATCTTTTTGCACTCAAGCAAAAAAGGCATTTTGCATTTATGAAATTATCTTTATTTCAATTATATTTTAATTTTAGTTTACTTCATGTTTGTTAGATTCGTTAAGCATTTGTCACTTACTGGATGCATCCAGGAAGAATTCCTATTTATCCCCGGTTATTTCCTTCAGTTTTCTTTACAAATTAGCCCTAATCTCTATTTATCCTAGACTTTTGTGCCGATATTTTTCTTTTGGGGATTTGGGCGATTTCATTATAGTAGTTATAGAAGGTTGTATTCGTAATTTCCTCGCTATTGACGTTATAGTTTTGCATTTGCAAAATTCAGGTCCTTTTGTTTGGTGAGTTAGAAAAATTTTTAAAATATGAAAAACAAAATGATTGAGGGAATTGGATTTAGATATGTAATAAAATATATATTCTCGTTCTTAACATAAGATTTTTTCTTTTGGGTAGTGTAAATGAGTTCTTATGCGCAGTGCAGCCCCGTTCTTAACATAAGATTTTTTTTTTTTTTGGGAGTGTAAATGAGTTCTTATGTGTAGTGCAGCCCCACTTCTCTAATAGCATCTTCATCAATTTCCAAATCTATTGTTTGCTTCACTTAATACCATTTTTCATCATATTGCTTCACTCGCAACTTCGGCCAATGATTGTTTCATTTCCACATATTATTATAATAAATAATCCTTATGCATTTTGCTGACTACACAATTAAGTAATCAATGTATCTCTTACATAAGTTTGGCTGTATGATTCAAATTCCACCTTACATGAATCAGTGTACGGATATTATCTTAAAATAAAATTCATTTATATCCTCCATGTTTTTCCTTGATAGAGACAAACATATCATTTCACATTTATTTTTATCTTTTTTTAGATAAAACAGAGATTTTATTTCATGATTTATTGATGGCATATCAAACAAATGAAAAAGCTTGGCGTAATTAAGAGAAATTATGACAAGCCTTTCGTGTGTAGCTTTTCTAGTAATGGTTTGAAAGGAATTCATTTACTAGCATGATTTCTTGTGACTTGATTATAATGCATTAGGCTTTGTTAGGTATACTAAAAATGTATTTGATAAAAGAAAAAGTATAAGACAATTTTTATTGTGCTTGATGGATTGCAAAGTGGATTTCATAGTAAGGGAGTTTCCATATTACTCCCTTTAGTCTTAATTATAAGAACCTGTGACTTTTTTTAGAGAATCTTAAGAAAATTTTAAGAAAATTAATTGTATTACTTAATCATATCATATATTATATTTTATTATATTATCTATTAGTTCATAAGTCAAACAACATAATTTGAAGAAAAACGATAAATTTTCATGTTTTAAAAGTAATGTATTAGCTTTCTCAAGATTTTTTTAGGATTTTCCAAAAAGATCAACGGGCTTTTATAATTAGGACCGGAGGGAGTAATATTTATGACAGAGAATCCCTATTATACTACTTGAGGTACTAAGAATTGGAATTGTCATTTAACTGGTCGAGTTAGTTATTTAAGGGTTAGTTGTCTAACTATGGTTGAAATAGGACCAAGTCAATCATGATAAAAATAATATGTTGAAGAGTTAAGGTGCAAATTTAGCCATAAATTAATTCTCTATAGGCACCACGCAGAACTAATTATTTTTTGGTGTAAAAATAGATATGAATTTTTGGGAGCACTTATAACAACACCATTAACCTTAATTAACTTTTTTTATTTTTTGCACCTTAGGTCTCTAGTCTTTTCATTCTCTATTAGTTTAATATATTTTTAAAAGGGTCAAAGTGCAAATTTAGCAATGATATATTTTCTTATGGACACCCAATACAATTATTTTTCATAAGAGCATTTACAAAATAAATATGTGCATTTACACAAGGGCATTTACATTATTGCCCTTACTTTATTTTTTTATAGGAGTATTTACAAGACAAATATGGACATTTACAAAACAAAAAAAATTATTTAAAAGAATTTAGTTTAGAAAATTTTGGTCATTTAAATATTTGTTTTGTAAGAAATTTTTTATTGCACATGTTTGATTTTGAAAAAAATAACTTTTGTTAGTGGAAAAACAAATATAGGTATTTATAAGACATGTATGGCCAAATTTGTTTAACTCTTTTGGATTCTTAACCCTTTATTTGTCTTGTAAATGCTCTTATAGAAAATTAAAGTAAGGGCATAAATGTAAATACTCATGTAAATGACTTTAGTGGTTTTGTAAATGTTTTTATAAAAAATAATTGTGTTGGGTGCCCATAGGAAAATAGTTTATTGTTAATATAGAGAAGATTGGTGGGACTTACGAATCAAAAAGTAACTTTGCTAGGTGTCTTATAAAATTATAATGTCTAATTTTGCTATAAGTGCTTCCAAAAAAAATTATAATGCCTACTTTTGTGCCCAAAAATAGTTAGTTCTGCTAGGTATATATAGGGAAATAGTTTATGTCTAAATTTGCACCTTAACCATTTATTAAAATTATTAGATCCTATGTTTTGATGATAACCAAATTTATTATTGCAAAGATATTCTATCAAGAATGAATCTTACTAGAATTATTTTAAAAAGATAAGGTTTTAAGTTTTTCCAAAATAGAGGATTGATTGCCAAGGTTTGCAATCAAACCTTAAGGTTTTGTTGAAATCTCGAGGTTTGATCAAACTCGCTATAACAACGAGGTTTGAGGCAAACCTCGAGGTTTCAATAAAATTGCTCTAAAGCGAGGTTTGGCTAAAATCTCACAGTTGGCAAGGTCACATGCAAACCTTGAGATTTGACCAAAACCTTGAGGTTTTGGTGTTTCTTACACAATTGCAAGGTTTAGACCAAAACTTCTTGTTAAAGCGAAGGAAGCTTGAACACTTACAGTTTCCAAGGTTTTCCACAAACCTCGAGTTTTACCTGAAACCTTGAGATTTTGAGGACATCTTGCACAACTGCAATGTATGGATGAAAACTCGCTGTTGAAGCAAGTTTTGGTGGAAAACTTGCAGGCCATCAGAAGATAGGAAAACCTTGAGGTTTGGGTCACTTCTCTGGAACCTCGAGTTTTCTCTTTAAAACTCTCTATTATTTTTTAAACCTTGTTGTTCAATAAGGAGAAGGAATCACCTCGAGTGAATTACTTTACCTTGAGGTTTGTAAATATGAATTATATCTCTTCGTTTCATTTTGCTATGTGATATCACTAAAGGGTTTTTCAAACTCAAACCTTGAGTAAAGATAAAACCTCAAAGTTATTCATTTTGTTTTAATGCTCAAACCTTGAGTTATTCAGAAACCTCAAGTTAACCTAGCTTATGAAAACCTCGAGGAAGATTTGCTATTATATTCTTTTTGAAAAACAAGAGACCTCGAGTAAATGATTAAAGCTTAGAATTCAATATTACCTCGAGGAAACTTCAAAACCTCAAAGTTATTTTGAAACTCCAGAAAACTAAAAACAAAGCATCGTAGCGTAATTTTCATATTGATTCTTTTATGGATTATATTGATATCCATTTGATTCTAACCATTATGATTGACTTCTTTTATGCATTATAACAATTTGAGATCATAAAAATTGTCTCACAAGCTTAAATCTTCAAAAAGCATTATATGTGTCAGAGGCATTTAATGCATCTTCGAATTAGGCAAGTTTCTCTCAAAACAACATTCTCTCTGATCAACAAATACCTCAAGGAAGATTTGCTATTCAGAAAGCATTATATGACTCCTTGAGTTAGTCAGAAACCTCAAGTTCACACTCTGGACAGCTATTAAGTCCTAAAAATCCAAAGTTTATAGACGACATGTCATTATTTGACTAACGCTTACATAATCATTTACTTAAGTTGGTTGTCATTACTTAACTTCTTGATTTATACTTCTTAGTCCTTTAAGAGAGTCTTACCCCAAATTTTTGCTTAACTTAGAAAATTCGCAACTCCCTGTAGGAAACTCCAATTCATGTGATTCCAAGTTCTATATGACTATCATTAAGTTTCCTTTATAGGAAAAATAGTTTATCTATTTATGTTGACTCTCTAACTTATCCCTGATTCTGTTTCCTAACTTCCAAAAATCATATCTCTAGTTCTAAATATCCAATTGGCTTGTTCTTGGACTCATTTTAAACCTTAGTATGTCTACTATTTACTCACCAATTTTCATTAGAAACGAAAATGGTTTGCCTTGTTTAAAAATTTCACAAATCCTTCTGCCAGAATTTTGCCCTGTCAGACTCATGCGACTTGAAAAATTCATAATTAAATTTTAAAAATTCCAAATGACTTGGTTCTAAGCTTATTTTAAAATTCTATATGTCTTATAATTCCTTGTAAAATTTCATAGCTAACCAAGGTCATTTGGCCCTGTTTCTAAATAATTCATTTTCGGCAGTCAGTATCTCCTTCCAGCATTTGTCCTTAAATTCACAGAATTATAACTCTTAATCTATCTATCCAAAATGTATAATATAGAACTCATTTTAAATATTGTTATGTCCTCTACATCTCTGAAAAGTTTCAGAGTCATTGGGGTTCATTAACCCTGTCAAAACTCACATGAATCAGACAATCCCTGAACCGAAAACACCATTTCATGATACTTTTATTTACATATCTTCATACCAATGTATGTATTCTTAGTTCCTTAACCCAATAGGTATTTCCAGAACCTAGATAACCTTATGCACACAATTTAAAAGCACTAAAAACCCATACCCATATGCATACACTCCATTGTTCCAGAATCACCAATAACGGAACAAAAATGCATTTGGTTTCGGTTTCAACATGCATATATACATTGCACCGAATACTCCCCTTATGTTTCCATATATACATTTTCGTTTTCCTAAATAGAGCCTGGCACATATATACATTTATATTTTGATTCCTACTGTAAAAACCATCAAGCCACGGGTTCCTTTCTGCCTCATTAACTACAGAATTCAAATACCCAACTATGCACATTCGGTCCCAACCAGACATAGGCATGTGGTTTTGGGTCTTTAATTTCAACATGCAATCAGATTCCCAAACTATATTTCTAATGGAAGAACCAAATCGAAATAGAAGAGAAAGGAATTTCGAACTCACCTCCTTCAATCCTTCGATTTTTTCCACAGAACTTAGCACCCTCTCTCTCGGTTGTCCACTGTCGACATAAATGGCAAAATATCGAACTACTGCACCTGAGTCTCTTTCTTTCTATGATTCCAGCGAAATGAAGCTCTCAGTTTTTCCCAATCCTAGCTGCAGTGCCGAAGACTTGTAGAACTGCAGCAACACTCCCTCAGTCTTAAACTCCAGTAACGAGCACTCTCAATTCTCTCGGCAGCCACGGTTCAACAGGAATCGCTGAATCAAAATCCCTCTCAGTCTCACTCTCCTCTCTCTCGGCTATCTCTCTTTTTCTTTACCGTGGATAAGCAATGAAATGAAAGTGGAGTGGGTGATTGAATATAAGAAACTGAAGGGAATGAAGTGGAGTGTAGCTGTCTACCTTACCTTGGCACACGTGGAAATGGAAGAGTTGCAATTGAAATGGTTGAATATATTTGTGTTGACCGAAGCATTTGTTATTTCTCTCTTCGTGGAAGAACAATTGGAGTGGTAATAAAATAGAGTCAAAATGTATGAAAATTGTGACTGTCTTCACCCCTTTAATCCACGTGGAAATGAAGGAGAGAATGATGAGAACTCAATGGCTACAAACTGAATCTCAACAGACATAAATTCCTCAAACAATATAAATGCTCAAAGTGTCAATCGTTGTGTGATACTCAAAGTACAGGGACTTTGAGTAGGGACTTGGATTGCAGCTTGTAAGGGGGAGTGAACTCTTAAAGTGTCAATCGAGTCTATACTGTGGCACCAAAAGCCTGTTGAAATCTTGGAGGATAGTGAAACTCAATGGATACTGAGAATTGGATGTAGGTCATGAGTTTTGACTGAATCAGTATACGTGAGTGTGCTTTGAGCTTTCAAAAAAAATTTTATAACACCCAATTCACCCCCTTTCTTGGGTGTAAAACTTGCCTCAACAATATTCTCTTCCTTCATGGCTCATGTATTTACTACTGTCTTTGCTCTCAATCCTGCTATAACAAATTGGCTAATCTCGACACATCCATTTGATGGACAAACTTCATATGTTCAATTGCTTCTTCAGGACCAAGTTTGTATTTATTTTATTTCATCTTTTCCCCACTTATATATGGAAATTGTTCTAACTATGTTTTTAACCTGTCTTGTGCATACATTTCAGGGAGATCATATTCAAGCGACCGTTATGCCTAAATTTTTTCTCTCAATATCAGAAACTCCTTCGAGAAGGAGGAATATACATTATATCCTATTTTTCTGTTGTGCCTAATGCAACAATTTTTTTCCACCAATCACAATTATTGATTGCATTGTCTAGACTCAATGTGTGTTCGAACATGTGAGGGTGATGGTTGTATTGATGTTAACAAAATTGGTTTCAGGTCTTTCACACATATTTTGAGCATGCAATTTAACATCCACCGCTTAATGGGTATGTTCTTTATGATTTTTATAGTTCTTATGGTGTATAGTTTTTACTTGACTGAAGTTTGGCTGCCAATATAATTGAAAAGCTTGTGGCGGTTGGTGGGCGGGACATTATTTACATTTATGGTTGAAAGGAGTATCGGGTTGATATTCATCTTATTGATGAAAAGTATGCAATTTATTATCACATTTATTATTTATTAACGTTAACATTATGTTTTATAATTTAAAAGTTTGTTACATAATATTACTATACAATTCGATTATAAAAGTTTAACATAGCTGTATTTCCTTAAATATTTCCTAAAACCTTAGCTAGCACATTCTTAGATGTAAGTTGGTGTTTATATTTTGTCTTCTTGATAATTTCATTATACAAATATAAAGTATTTAACATATAATTTAAATCTATCATAATACTTTTGAAAAAAAATTGATCACAGAATCTCAAATACACATATTAATATATTAACTAACAAGTTAAATCCATCGTAATACTTTTTGAAAAAAAAAATGTATATGTTCACCAAATCCTAAATCTAAAATATCTAACAAATTTGGTCATATTCCAAATTAAGTATTTCTCCATTTAATGTATCCCATTAACAATTATATATGGAATGCACAAATATATATTTGTATAGTATTACTTCTGCATATTATTGATGGATATTTTTCATTTCCTCATTAATATAATATGTGTTAACGTAGAGTTTTTGGTATTATTATTATTATTATTCTCATTACCTCATTTAATGCTTTTCTTTTTTTTTTTTAAAAAAAATGTTCTTTCTTAAAAATCAAATTTTTTAATGATTTTATCTATTTGTTTTTGTCAAATCACTTTCGTTACATGTACAAATCAACGTGTAAATGAGGTAATGAGAAACGATTAAAAATAAAGCCATGATCACAAATTTTGGACAATGGGGTTTCAAGATATAGGCGACTGTGTTTCCAAAATCATTACCTAATTTATTTATATTGCAGATATATTTGGACTCCACATATATGTAGCGCAAGCCTTTTGATAGGCTTGCTATTTCCACTTTATAAATCCATACCTTCCTCATGTCGCTCTCCCTGTCCAAAAATCTATTTGTTTATGTCAAATGTTCAACCATGATTGACACTGAAATAAAATAACCTTATAATTAAAATATCATATTAAAAAAAATCAAATTAAGCAATTTTATAAACTTCCAACTAAAATTAATATTGTTACATATTTTTGTAAAACCTGTCTATCTTATTCTTAAAAGCTGGACTGAAAGTGCCTTAATGTGCCACATCATCACTCAATTTTCTTTCAATTAGATTATGTACTCCAAACATTTATGGCTCATAACTCCTATAGTACCAAATGCCCACGTTTTGGCCTTTTGGGATTGGCACTAAAAACTAACTTGCCTTAATTATTAATTTATTTTTGATGTACCTATTTTGAAAATATTAATTTTACAAATTTGTTCAGTGCTCCAATATATTTAAGATTTTTTAAAATCCAATTCTACTCATGTTGATTTATTTATGGTTTTATCTTATTGTTTACATGTTTTTTAAATTTAACTTTTTTACCGAGGTATTTTAAGTTTAATCTACTTCATGACATTTTCCATTTTTTATTTAATTTTTGCTTATTCAATTTAATAATGTCATCAGTTATGATTAATGTTGAATTCTCAAAATAATCTTATTTTGACTAATTTTAAATATTGAATTTCCTATTTTTTTTATATATCCATATTTTTCTTAAGTAAATAATCTTAAATTTTAAAGCTCCTAAAATACCGATAATCCAACCTATATGATGTTATTGCAGTTTTTGGGTGTGCTCTGAACTTCGACGATTCTGCAAGCTTGGTATGATAAGTTCTCTGTTCAGCACTTAATTTGCAATTCTTCACCCTCAACCTTTGCAATTCTTCAGCCTCAACCTCTCACCTTCCTCTATCATATCTCTTTCTCCTAACTCTCTAAGTCTCAACTTCATAAGGAAAACAAATTGGACTCCATTCAGAAAATTGTTGCCAACGCTAATGATGGGAGGAAAGCTGGTAACTCCTATCCAATACTTCATATGCCTCACATCAAGACAAACATGTGGAAGAAGTGGAAGTGCACATCATGAATGAAATGGATGGAATCTAATATATGAGGGAGATGGGAGAATGCATTTGAAGGAATTAAAAATTGGATGAAGAAGATAAGGAGATGTAAGAAAAAATAAATAACAAAAATTTCTAGGTTCTTTAAAACTCAACCTAAGGTGTCTTAAAGAAAAAGGAATTCATCGATCTGCCTAAATAATATTCCTAGTCTCTTCCTTCTTTTGTTCTAAATGAACATGTGAATGTAACTTGTGAAGGCTAGGTGCAATTTAGCACCAGATTTCTTTTGCAAGTGCTTTATCAAAATTTCATTGTACATATACTTTACATTTCAATTCCATCCCCACTAATTTTTGACAATGTTGGTTTCAATTATTTCTTTTTTTTTTTATCTTCTTCAATAATGAATTTATATGTCTACAATAATGTTCAAATTTTAGATTAGTTTACTTATGTGTTTGTTTCACTCATAGTGGCCTATATCTTGAAACATTATAGGCAGGACTATGAATATTACCTGAAAAATATAAGCCTTGTAAGCATAATGAACTAATCTATCTTATTCTTCTTCATAGTCTTTTAAAGCAAATTTACTTGGAGTTCATTATTCTATACAAGGGTTTGTATCATCATTTGCTATTATTATGTAAGTATATGTTGTATTATTTTCAATCTAGGTTTAGGGGCTACTCGCTACTATAATGCGTTTAACTTATGCACATGGGCTTGCATCCTTATTCATGGTATCTCTATTAGTATTTTTGTCAAACACATTAGAGATATATTGTGGCGAATATTTATAATATGCATAAACAATCCTTGGGTGACAAAACTTGGGAATTGGATAATATCACGTATTTCTTATTCTATATTTAGTTAAGAGGAATGATAAACATATATTGTATACTACTCATGTGTGTTGTAAAAATATGCCAAATGATTGATTAATCACTTCATTTTAGTTTTAAATGGGTAGATGTTCAATGAGTTGATTATGTATATAATCTATTCTATAAAATGGATAGTCTATTGTATGTATTCATAGCTTGCATGTGAGACCAAAAGGGGTATTAATTTTTTTTATTTTAGATAGATGATGGAAGCTCACAAACAAATTCTTCATTATGGTTAACATAAAGTTATTTTTTAATGCTATTTTGAACCAATTATTTGAATGATGATGAAGTATTTTCAACTTTTCATATATCTATATATATATACATATATCTTTGAATTTGTAACTGTTATCTCTATTTTTCCTTGTATGTAGTGTTTTTTATGGGAGCTATCACACTTAAAAACATTTTTTTAAAATTTAATGGAAATATATTTTTATTTTATATTTAAGTTTATTTTGTTTTCTATATTTCGTGTGTAAGATTTTGAATTATCTTTGCCTTATGCTTATTGTGCTTTAGGTAGTTTTATTATAAGGGTTATTTTCAAATTAAAACAATATAAAATTTTATAATTTTCTAAAAATTTATTTGCATCATGTAAAATTAATTTTAACTCCATTTACACCCACACATTGCACGGATTTTGAAATATTATTAATATTTAAAAGCAAAGCAAAGCCTTTTGTAAGGCTGCTAAGTGGCATCTTTTGCTAATAGCATTTCATGAGGGTTCTCTCAATTCTATTTTAAATGTTAACAAATGTGAATTTAAATGGTTTTTTTATTATCTGTCTATGGATTTTCTAACAATTGTCTATTTATAATAACTTCCTAACCATCGTCTAATCACTGATGTTGATAAAATAACGCATTTTATGTGATTAAAACAACAATATTAAGCAATTATCAAAATTGCCTTCGAAAATTAGTATTCTTATATTAATATTATTATAAATTTTTGAAAAATATGATACACAAAATTTAAAATTTTAAAAAATGTAAATCTAAATATTTTTATTACCTGTCTACGGATTTTCTAATAACGGTTGATTTGCTAATAATTTCTTAACCACCATCCTATGATTGATATTTGGATAAAATAACACATTTTTTGTCATTAAATAATAATATTAAGCAATTATGGAAATTGCCTTCCAAAATTAATATTCCTATATTAATATTATTATATGTTTTTGAAAAATATGATAAAAAAAGCAAGGTGATCAAAGTACTTTGATTCAACTAGAACTTCATTTACACCCATTTCAATTTTTACTTCCTCTTTAATAATTGCTTTTCTTCCTCTCCAAATCTATAAAAGCATTAGATCAATTCTTTGTTTTCTATAAGAGCATGGGTTCAATTCTTTATACAAATATCTATATTGAAACGAAATATTGCTATTCATTCATTAAAAAAGTATGCAATGATCTTAGTGCCTATATACTTTAATGATACTCAAGTCAAAGATGATGAGGATACTTATGGACTTTAATGATATTTTGGGATTTGATAAGAAGTCCCTAAAAGCCAAATATAACCTTAAGTTGTTATGTAGCCACACATTCGTCCCTTTGAGATGCTATAATGGAGAGATCCTCTATTTTGATTCAACTATAATTTCGTTTATATTCATTCTACTTTTACTTCCTCTTCAATAATGTCTTCTTTTCCTCATCAAATCCAGAAAAAGCATCGACCAATTTATTTTTTTTATAAGAGCATTTGTTCTATTTCTAGACATGTTAGGATCTCATGATTGATTTTGGACCTTTAATCTTGTCTATGCAAGGTAGGCTGTCAAAAGATGATGCTCCATTGCAGGTCGAAGATGATAAGGGCTTCTTAAAAATTTGAAAGTGAAAATAACAAATAACTAAAAAAATGTTAAAAAAAGTACATAACTACCATAGGCATGAATAGAAATGCAGGCTTTGAAGGTACATTTCTCTAAGAGGAGAAATATGGTGATTTAGCTTTGTTTAATGAAAAAAAAATGGAATGCTTTAATTTCTAAATGTTTTGCTTTAGCCATCAATGTCCTTCAAGACCCATGCCACAATTTTAATTACCTATAATTTTACTTTGTTAAAAAAAAGCCTTGTTATATCTATCTTAAAAAAATTTCTTATACATTTATTTTATTCTTTTTTAAACTTTATTAATATTTCTATATATTTAGTAACTAGCTCCTCATTACCCAAGAACTTATTTAGACAATATTTTATTTTATATTTTTATCTTATTTCCCACACTTCCAAAATTAAGATTCACAAACATTTTTTAATTCCCCATTTCAAAAATACATTCCTATACATTTATTTTATTTTTCCCATTTTAAATCTTATTAATATCCCTATAAATGGGGCTTTATTTTTTTGAAATGCCTAGGCTCTTGATATCCAATTTAAAAATATTTTCTTATACATTTAGTTCATTTGTTTTGTTTTAGACATAACTAGTATTCATATGTTTATTACCCTAACTTTTGATATATTTATTGCGAAAATATTTTATTTTATATTTTTATCTTATTTCCCACACATAATTTAAGATTCTCAAATATTTTGTAACTTTCTATTTCAAAAATATTTTTCTTTATTTTTGTTTTATTTTCCCGACATAAATTATATTGATATAGATTATCTTAATATGCCCATATATTTAGTATTTTTTATTCACTTCATGCCAACATTTGCTCCAGTATAGATTGTGGAGATGATTAAGTAGAAAGGTTTAATACTTTGTGACTTAGGATAAATTACCCCATAAATGTAACAAAACATAGCAGATCTTAGAGGGATGATGAGCATCATAATATGTTGTGAATTTGTATTTGAAAAATATATATGCTCAATGATTTGTTTGAATGGTTATTTTTGTCTTTGAATAAAAAGGTTCCGTTGTTAGATAGAAATTTATTAAATATAAAAAGAAGAAATCATTTTTCTACTACCAAAGTCTTGCAATGATTCCCTAATTATATATGCATACAAATATTCTTATATATGCTTATTGTGGTGATGTAAACCCAAGTTGTTGCATGAATTCTTGTAAAGGGTTTGTAAATATGAAAATAATAAATAGGAGTTGCAATTTTTTATGTGCAAAAAAGTTAGGGGTTTGAGTGTCGAGTGTTTTATATACATGTTGAAAATGAAAGTTAAAATTGAGACAACATCACATCTCCACGACTCCACCTATATATATATATCAATATGGGTCATAGTACTTTGAATTGGATGTGAAAATGCTAATCATATATTTAAGCAAGTCATATCCTACCACTTTAACTTAATATATTTATAATTGGCCATCCTCCATTTTGTGTTTAAGAAAAAATGTTAAATAAAACTATAAAATATCGGCAAATATATTTATCATTTAATAACCATTAAAAAATATAAAAGAACTCAAAACTCTTGTACTAGTTGCGTAAAAGGCTAAGAACTTTAAACCCTTTCTCTATTATCTCTCTCACCAACTTGCTCTAGGTCCACCACTTCAGCGGAAATCTTACGTCATAAAGGCACCATTACCGTTCACTCTCGTTATCATCAAGCATTGGGGTCATCGGTTGAGTCGTCGCTAGCCACTCCTCTATTATTTATCTCTCTCTAAATTGCATTCTCACTCCCTGATTTATGTTGCATCCTGACCAATTCATCGAATATCCTGCATCACAAAGCCACCATCTCTTTTCACTTTCGTCACCATTAAGGATTGGGGGTTGCCACATGAGTTAAGTCACTGGCCCCTCCTATGTTATTTCTCTCTCTTTGAATCACATTCTCACTCCCCTACTTTGTTGGCCATCATCCATCAAAGCCCCATCGTCATCTTTCTCTATAGGCACCCATTGACAAGTCAATGGCCTTCCCTTTACAACTCGATGGGTTTCCAATGACAAATCCATGTGTTATGACTCAATGTACTACATGTGTTTACTATTGCTTTAGATGTCATGTTTATAGATTTTAAATTACAACAACAATATGTTATTATAGCAAGATGATAATATTTTTTAGTAACTATTTCCTACTATTATTATCAACTCACTCGTATCTGCTATAGTCAATTGGTAGTTCTCCATATTGTAGTATACTATCATGTCTAAAAAGTTTATGAGCAACTATGTCTCAATTGAAAAACATTAGTCTTTTTTCCCCTTTGGTGGACTCAACTAACATACACTTTGTTAGCAGCTTGTGTTTATTGCAATCTATAGATTATAGATTACTACAGGGCATTGCATTGACAAGTTCATAGGTGTCCATTAAAAAGTCAATGGGCTGGCATCGACAATTTTATGGGCCTTTATTGACAAGTCTATGAGCTATTCCATAAACAACTATAATTGATATGTCCATTGACAATTTGATGGGTATGCATTGACAACTCCATGTGCATCCATTTTCAAGTTCATTACTTGCTAATGCAAACTCTTGTTTTGTCCGAGTAATATGTAATTAATGATATAGCATAGTTTACTAACAATATATGTTTGCACACACATTTCACCCATGAAGGGGTGAATTGATGATCAAATAAAAATTATTATAAACCAAATAGAATTCTAAGATGAAAATAATGAAAGAGTAAGCGAATCACCCAAACGGGGGGGTGAATTGGGTGTTTAAAAATTCTCTTTGAAACTCAAGAGCTTATACTGGTTCGGTCAAACTCATGACATACGTCCATTTCTCAAAAACCACTGAGTTCCACTACTCTCCAAGATTACAACGGGCTCTTGGTGCCTCAGTACAAACTCGATTGACTCTTTAAGGATCACTCCCCCTTACAAGATACAATTCAAGTCCCCTACTCAAAGTATCCCAAATTTGAGTAACTCACAAGTATTTGTAGAAGACAATAAACACTCTCTCAATAGTGTTGAATGATAAACACTGAAGTACATAATAGAATTAATGAACAATTAAATGCAACACACTCAAAGAATTAATGACTCGTATTGATAGCTTATTAGTTGGTTGTTGTCATTAATAGTCTCGAATTTATAGTCTGAGGAATTTGTGTCCATTGATCTATCAGTTGGACTTCAGTTTGTAGCCGTTGACATTCTATCATTCCTTTAGGTAGTTTCTGTTGAAGCACAAAGATCATTCCTTCTTGGTCATAAATATATCCGTTGAGATTGTTGAAGGAAGGTAGGTGAAGTCTTTAGCCATATTTGGTAAAGAGCATTTAATGCTTCTGACACACAATCTTCACCGGTTGATTTGTGCTCGAAACTACTCCAAATGATTCATAACATGTTCTTAGATGTAATATAGATCATTCACAAAGGTTAGAAGCCATTGGGTATCAATAAAATGAATTCTAGAATGATTGAAAGATTTACGCTACGATGCTCTATTTTTCTAGAAAGCTAACTTGTGGAATTTCCTTGAGGGTTGAAGTCATCCTCAAAGTAATCCTTTAGAAATCAATAAGCTCGAGAATTTAGTCACAAAATAATACATGAAATATTTGAAGAAGGTTTCCTCGAGAATTTTACAAGTTATGATTACCTTGAGGATGTGAATTACCCTTGAGGAGACAATCTTATCTCAAGGTTATTCTTTGGAAATCATAGTTCAAATTATACTTGCGCCTTTAAGGTTAAAGTCAATCCTTGAGGATTTGGGCTTTCAGATAAAGCATAGTACAGAGCATAAGTGTAAAGTACTTACTACCCCCAAGGTCAGAGAGTTCCCTCAAGGTTGCTCAGCCTTGCAACATTTTAAAATACACTGCTAGGTTTTGAGTTGCCTTGCAAGGTTGCCTGACAAGGTCACACCCTCGAGGTTAGAGACATCCCTCGTGGTTGCGTAAACTTGCACCTTTTGAAATACACAGCCAAGTTCCATTATAGCCTTACACTAATAGTAAGGTTGTGAAACCTAGGTCGTGACTTCAGAAGATTCATGTCACGACTAAATTAACCAGTGAGCTCATGCAAACTGATGAGATTTAGGTCGCGACTTCAGAAGAGGTAGGTCGTGACTAAAACAACTAGAGAGTACATAGAAAAAGTGAAGCTTAGGTCGTGACAATGTATTATGCAGGTCGCGACTTAAACCACCATAAAGTACTCTTAAAAGAAAGGTTGCAAAAGTAGCCTTGCATCACCAGCAAGGTTGATCTCTTAACCTTGCAAGGACCCATGTCCTTGAGGCTAACTCTCACCCTCAAGGGTGGGGTCACTCTTAGCCAAAGGGCAAGGCTCTAGTCCAGCCTTGTAACCAAGGCAAGGTTGCTCACAAACCTGGCGGTTGAGACCTAGGGTCCGTGTCCTCAAGGTTGACCTTCACCCTTGAGGCTGGGACACCTTTTAGTCACCTTGCAAGGCTAGCCACAAACTTTGTCGTTATGGCAAGGCTGGCTACCCTCGAGGATCCTTCTCACCCTCAAGGCTGGAAAACCAACAAGGTTTCTGTCAAGTTCAAAAACATTTTCTTTCTTTCATTCTAAGTGGATATTACTCAAGTACACTTAATTAAGTAATTTCCCTTTAGTTTTTCACAATCAAAAACACTGTCAAATTCTACTAAGTTTAGTAATAATCAAAACATAAGATCAAACATTATCCCCCTTTTTGATGATGACCAAACTTAGTCATTTAGAAATCATTTAAACATCAAAGAATCACAACAAGACATATGCAAAAGATAGTAAAATAGTCATATTATTAGATAAGCAAATTTACATTTTGAGTTAGTACATAATCAGAGCATAATAAACATAAGTAAAATCAAAAGCTAGAAAGACCCAAAGTAAATCAAAAAGACCCATGAATAAATGCCCAAGAACTCAGAGGGAAAAGTCAATATCAACGGGGTCATTCTCAGCTCCCAGAATCACAGGGTCATCTCTAGGAGGAGTAGAGGCAAGAGGTGTCAGGTCCATAGGCTCACCAAACTCATCTCCTTGAGGACTAAGCTCATATCCTTAAGGTTGGACATCCTCACCACCAAGTAAATGACTACTACTCTCCCCTTTTTTTTGTCAGCATCATGTTTGAGGAAGCCAGGGTATGTCAAGAGCAACAAAGGCTCAACCATAGGATCAGTAAAGGAGGTCAATGTCTCAGCCACATCATCAATATCCTCCTCATCTCTATACTCCTCAGAGGAACCACCAGAAGGTTCAAGATCAGGGAGGTCAAGTAGAGGGACACGAGGAGAGGAAGGAGGGACTTCACCAGGAACCTCTTCATCCTGGGAAGAATGAAGTGATGAAGCAGGTGATGGTGTGTGAGAGGTTGGCTCAATGATGGGCTCAGTATAAGGAAGGTCAGAGGCAATGGGAATGTCTAGATCAAGGAATGGTATCTGAGTATCAAGGGGAAGAGAAGATGGATGTGGTGGAATGTGGCTAGGTCCAGGTATGTCAGTGGGAGCTATGGTAACATAAACTTCTTGGGAGATGTCTGTGGGTGATGAAGAAAAATAGCTAATAGTGGGACAAGGTGAAGAGTGTGGGGATGGAATAGGACCAGGAGTAGGACTATGGTGGGTGAAACCTCTGGAAGTACCTCTCATGGAGTCTATAGCCTCAGCAAACAATGAGAGAGATGCAGATATGGCTTGAAGTACAGTGCTCTGCTTATTGGCTTGCTGAACCAGCAGATCCATCCTAGAGTGAAGAGGAGTTAGATTAGCCTCAAGGATCTCTGATATAAAAGCTTGAAGAGCTGGATCAATGCTTGGAGCTTGAGGAAGTGGTACTGATGAATGAGTATCATCCTCAGGTGCTGGTGTAGATGCTTGAGGCATAGACTGAGGGAGAAGGAGTCTTCTTCCTTTTCATGGAGAATGTGGGTCCACGTCCAGTCAGTGGAAGCTCAATCCCCATATTGGATAGATGGGATGGATCCAAGCGGTTTGACCTTTCAAGTGAATCAGAAGCATCCAAGTACCAGATCTTGTTGGCCTTGAGAATGAAGGAGATAATGTGAGGAAAAGGGATCCTTGGGGGATGCTTACTGTAACACCTTAACTATAGACCGTCTTTAGGTCACTTAACGTCCTTTAGAATATTGCTACCCGCAGAAATATGTAAAAATTAAAACTTTTGCTTTTCTTTTGTTTCCGATG
>JBAGKO010006284.1:0-11863 GCA_037177275.1 Acacia concinna | reverse complement strand
AGAGAAACATGCATTTTGTTGTTGTCGAGTGTAATATCCCACATACTAGCAAGGCACCACCAAAAGTGCTTGAGAAGAACAAAAGCTCAACAATAGAAGTACTACACAATCTCAGCAACAAATTTTGCAGATGGCTAACAATGAAGATGTCAAATACTAAACAGCAAGCTTGATAAGACACAGAATGCAATGTAAGATCTACAATGTCTAGTTAGCATCAAAACATCAAGAGCAATTTAGAGTTCATGCAAAGCATGCAATTCAAAAATGTCTTGAAATAAATAAAAAATGTGAACGTTTATCATAACATTGTAATGCTCTTGGAAAAACCAATACACCAATATTCCACCAGGACACACTTATTTAATCACATAAATTCCATCCATGAAGTGTATCTCATAGCCATCTATAAAACAATCCTATTTTGATAAGGAGCAACACTTTCTGCTAACTCAAAACCTTTAATCAAAAGTAACATTCAAATAAGAACAAAAATAGAGACATGACATCGAATTCCAAATATTGATCTTAACCTAGGACTGAAAATTGTGTAAAAGGTTATATAGATATAGGTCATAGAACAATGAAATACCAATATGATTTATTTAACTTGTTGAGCCTCTACCATTACCAACATCTCAATAAGTCATAACGATCAAATAGGTTATGAAATGATTGAATGAGACCAGATGCCAATATTAGGCGAAGGAAATATTCCATTTCCCACGGATTAAACCTTTGGATATTAAGTTCCATCCTCAAAACTGGAAGTGCGGAACAAATCAGTACATAATCAAATGAAAATACCAAGATTTACATATTAAAAGAATGGGGAAAATCATAAGAAAAGAACCGCAAAACAGTCAACATCAAAATTACCAGATGAAGATTTGTGTGCAAGGCCTACTACATTAAGTATATGACAATTTAACTGGATGGAGGTCTGCCAATATCTAATAATCATAAAACAGAGGCATTCTTGCACAATTTCCAATGCTTGGCTACATGACGTCACAATTTTCTAATCACAACAGAACCCAAATAAATTGCTAAAATATCATTGCTGGCTGTCGAAACCGATTGAAATCTAGATAATCATGACCTATGCTAGTAGTAAATATTATAAAACCAATTTCAAGACGGGGCATCTAGGAAGAGACCCATAAACAAACTTCATATAGTCCATAAAATGTTTCTAAGCATTAAAATGGAATACCAAAACCCCAAACACGAACTTAAAATGTTAAACTTCTCTTTTCTATCCCAACTCCTGTATTATTTCTTCAAATTTTATATCCGGAGACCGTGAGAGGTCAACATTGTATATTTTAAATGATTAAGTTTTTAAAGCTTTTTATCTACAGCGAGTTTTATTACATTAATCAAGTAGTATCTCAAACGATGAAGACATCCAAAGCCCCAGTTACCCTAAAATTTTAATACTGAAGTAATAACAACAACAACAACATTTCTGAAGCTTGCTAATCTGGTCTTGAGGATAAGATTGCATTCCCCAACAATAGCAAGCTCAACATTTAACATCAAATTCCAGATAGTCTACTTTATACTAATATCACTAATCAAAAGGGAAGATAGAACCATCAGAAGCATTCCACATCAGAGACAGACAAACAAATATATGGCCGAGACAAAATTGTAAGCAGATATGCTATACGATGACAAGAATCAAGAGAAGAGCAAGGAAAAGAGATCGATAGCTCAAGTCATTCACAATAATGATTTCACAAAAAGCCCATGAAATAGGGTTCAACAACAAACCAAGTGAAGTGACCCACTCGGCCCCTCTGTTTGAACATTCATAATAAAGGGTGTCAAAAGAAGATTTTTACAAGCATTAGAACCAGATTTTCCCAAGTAGCAATAGCAGACTTGAACAATAAGAAGGAAGAGACTTCGACATACTTGGCACTGACGATGACTGAGAAGGAAGGGTGTTACTGTTTGCGGTGTCTTCTTTGTTTCCCATGGCATCTTCTTCGTCTTCGGTGAAGAGGGGCACAGATGGCAGCAAGACGGACGGAGGAGGAGTGTTGCTCGACTCACGGACAGTGGTTGGCACACAGCTTCGTTCCCGCGGCATCGTCTTTCCCGCGACAGTAGGGGCACCAGCGGGAAATGCTTCAACTGTCCTTCCCTATTTTCCTTCGTACCAAGCAGGAGGTGAAACTCGCCGAATGAAGAGGGAAATCATGAGGAATGGCACGCGCAGATTGATTCATGAAACTGCAGAATTTTTCTTTTTTTAAAACAATTTTGAATACAATTAATATCACCCTTTTAAGACAAAAACCAAGTCAGTCAATTAACTCAATTGGTAGAAACAAACAATTGATCCAACGGCATGTGTTCGAACCCAGTGGCATATTATCTATGATTTTAATCTTTATCTCTAGGCTCACTTTTTCCACGGATTTTCCCACAGAATTCGCTGAAATTTGAGACGGAATTTTAGTCCATCAGAAATGTCTATAGGAAAATACTAATTTTTTTGTAGTGACAACAAAGAAGACGTCCGACAGGGAGGAAAGCAAAAATCTGTAACGAAGGAGTGGAAAAAGAAGGCAAAGGACCTAAAAAACCTTTGTCATAGATGAAAAACTTGGCTCTTTAAAGATTTTTGAAGTTTCAAATGATGACAAAAAATGAATATATTTTATATATAAACACAGTATATATGACAGTTGTTGTGTTAAAACTATCATATATATAGTCAATGATAGTTGTTAAAATAACAATTGTGGCATAGAGGCCACACACACATACATGATGGTTTTATAAAACAACTATCATATTTATATGACTTTTTTGACAAAAAATTGGATACTTATGTAATGGTTTTATATGATAAATATATACAATTGTCTGGAAAAATTATGCCTCTCAATATATGACGCTTGTTCTATAAACCGTCAAGTATCAGATGTCATATATACATAATTCTGTAGTAATGAAACCTCATACGTCTTAAAATTTTTTTTCTTCGGACATATGGCGTTTAGTTCCTCTTGGACCAAACATTCCAAATCATTAATTTTTTGTTTTTATTTTTATGTCATATATAAAAAATTTAGTTCTTTTACTGAAACAAAACAGTAAAGCAAAAACAATGAAAAAGTAATTATAGATAAACAAAATTTAATTTTGACAAAAAAATTAATTTATATATGAAAAAAATGAAAAAGTAACTATAGATAAAGAAAATTTAATTTATATGTGATATAATTATTTATGGCGGATGCTTTTACAACAAGCATAGTAAGTGATTATATATGGTGTCTATTGCTTGTACAATAGATGTTCTGAGGTGGATTTTTAAAGATTGAAGAAGTGGAATTATAAAATTTTAACAAAGATAATATGCAAGATAAGAGAATAATAAAAATTAATTAATTTTTTTAACCACATTTCTTTTCTTTTTTGTAATCCAAGTAAAAAAAAATTCCCTCTTCTCAATTTCCCTTCTCTTTGCCTTTTACCAAACAGCCCATTAATGTCAACTTGCACCATGCAATTATTGTTGACAACTAAACTAACAGCATTAACTATCGTAGCATGTACAACTAATGTCAACCTACACTGTTGGCAAAAAAATATTGTCAACCTAAGCTACTCACTTGTTATTGATAATTAAATTAAATATAGTAACCACTGTCATGGCATGTTTAAACAATTAATATTAACCTTGTACCACACGCTTAACATTAACAACTAAAATAACTATATTAGCAACTGTCATGACATGCGTATTAACAATTAAGTAATAAGCAGTGATGGTGGCTTGTTAATTTCATAATTTGATTTTCTTACACATAGAGTACTTGGGACTAGTTAATTATATGATCTTGCAATACCAACTTTATTTCTTGGGACCTAAATGTAATATTACTTATATATGTAAAGATACATATTTCTTGGGATAACAATACAAGTCAATTCAAATAACTTGTTAAACATTATAATTAAGAAATTATAGTTAATTCATTAAATTACATTTGATTGAAAATTGATATATAATTTGGTTTCAAAAGAGAGAGAAATATAAAGTCACATTTAAACATTAATTATATAGGCAGAATTAACCAATAAGCATTAACTAATCACTCTTTAAATAACTTAATCAATGTATTTTTCTATATAAGTGAATTGAATTATTGGCAGGAAAAAAAAAAAGAATTGCATTATTGACTGGAGGGAGTAAAAGTTCTAGAATTTAATTTGAATTTTCCCCCCTTACTACATGTAATCATATAAAACCAGCTATGAAGTTTGAGAAAAGCACATGTGAAACTAGATAAGCTACCTTAAAATGAGGTTGCTTAATTGCCATCAAGCACTTGTGAAAACCGGCTATGAAGTTAGGGAAAAGCACTTGTGAAATTAATATAATTATATTAGATAATATTATTAGAACTATGCGAAAATCTCAAAAAAAAAAAACGAAAAGAACTATAAAAATAATAATTGACAAAAAGGTGTTCTAATATTCATAATATCATAGAGGTGTGATAGTCTAAATTGTACCTTTTGAAATTAAATAGAAATAACAAAAATGTCTGAGTTAAAACAAACAAAGAAACAGGCGTGTGTGGTCAATTTTAAAATAAAAATTGTAAAATTCATATATAAACTTGTTAAACCCTTCTCAAATGTAAGAATCAATATATTCTTCACTTGTCATTATCATAAGTGGAACTTTTAAATAGGAAGTTGTGAATATTCATATGTAATCTTGTTAAACTCTCATTAGAATTTGTTTGACCATTATCAAGTGTAGGAATTAATATATCATTGACTTGTCATTGTCGTACGTGGTCAATTTTAAATCAAAAGTTGTAAAACCCATGTGAACTTGTTTTTTTTTATTTTTGGCATCAAAAGATATCTTTCATTATCATTAACGGTCCGAAATCAATACAAATGTAACAACCTGTAAACAAACTATCATAAAGCAACATGAAACTGAAAAAGAAGTTCCAACAACTAAAATAAAAATAACATAAACTGTATTTCCTAACCAACAAACAAGTCTAGGAATATAGTCAGAGGAGAAGGGGGCTGTGACACCCAATCTTTTGAGCACTTCTCTAATACTTCACACCAGACACGCCAATTAGCATCCTGACTGCTTTGTCTTGGAATCCACCCAAAGAGAGTCACTCTTGTAGCTTTACCAAGATTACCTATTTCCTCCACAATGCTCAAACAATCCCATTGAGGGCACAAATTTTTATTCCTTAAAGTTTGAACAAGTGGAAGACAACCAAACTCATTCTTTACAAATTGAAATCCATTAACCACAGCACACCACTTAAGGCTACAAAATATAGCCACAGCTTCAGTCATAAGGAGGGATTCCAATTCCACCAATTTACCTTTGAGATTGATTTTAAAAACATCCCATCTTCTTCCAACAATTCCAGCACCAGTAGACTCATCCCTACTATTGAAAGCATGATAATCTAAAAACCTTACATCACACCTTTCAACATCAAATTGCACACACTAGGGAGGAACCCATCTCAAATCATTCTTAATTTTTCCACTAGCATACATGCACCAAAATTCATCATCATGGGACAACCAAGACCACAAATAGGTAAAAACAAATCTATCCCTAAAGGATTCAGACAAGATTGTCCACATCTTCTCTACCTTATTGGCATCATACCAAATCATATACATGAAAACTAGTTTAGAGAAGTATTTAGAAACACAATACCTCACATAGGCCAAACAAATTGAATACCATACGTATAGCCTCTCCTTCTCATCTTTATGCTCCATTAAAACAATTGTTAAGTCAACCCCGATCAGCATCATTCTGATTGTAATAGACCTTATAGAGAATGTGAGAGGATTCATAGACAGCACATTAGCATCTTTCGAGACATTCACCTCCAAGTCTGATGTGAATGGCCAATTTGGATTCCACAGTGCTGCCCTTCTCTGTTCTACAAATTTTTGCTTCATCTTGTCAAAGGAATCACAATTCGACATCAGTATCATCCATCGGAACCTCAGAAGCCAATCCTCAACCCTTGCCAGAGTCTCGCCATCCCCTAACCCACCAAGATTCGCCGCTCTTCCATAGCTTCTTCCCATACCCAAGCCAATGTCCACAGATATGGAATTCTTCAATCCACTCTCTTTAAACCATGAAATCGTAAACCTACCTACCCAAAACAACCACTCACACACACCCGACCTAAGCCGGAAGGATGACGCCAAATGCATCGACTCTCCTCTAGAGAGATCCTTCTGATTGAGGGATGAGCTCGAAGCCCTGGCAAAGCCGAGATCTTGACATTCTATTCCGGGTTAAGCCTCTAGAGTACTGCTGCTTTGAGTTTTCTACTTTTCTTAAATTCATCCACCGACATAAAATTCATTACTTCGGCCATAGAAACAGTCTCTCCTTTTCATTGTATAATGGTTCGTAATGCACATCAACTACCTCTCCAACGTAATCTGACACAATATTAAATGGGTCACCAATCCCTCGTGACCCACGTGAAAACCATACCCCATTGCATTAGGGAAAATCTCATTTTAATACCTTCTAAAATTGTAAAACTCAAAAAAGTATGTTAACATTTCAAAAAAAAAACATTAAGGTACTATGAATCAAATTGGATTTTTCAAATTGACTTATGCAAACAGTAGCGGGATTCACAAACTGTCAGCACTATTCAGCTGATACTGACACTGACTGACGCAGAGTGCTAGAGGAGAGAGGGATATCTGCCATCGACATGAACAGTAGTGAGATTTGCAAGACTCATAATAGGATTCACAAGTCTCGTAATGGGTTTCACAAGTCCGTGCTTGTCATTGTTCACATAAGCCAATTTAAAAAACCCAATTTGGTACATAGTACATTAGTGTCATTTTAAAATCTTAACATATTTTTTTGGGTTTTGCAATTTCTAAAGGTATTTAATTGAAAATTTCCCATTGCATTATCCTCTTATTTATGTCTAGTTAAATTCCCAACAAATGCATGTACCCCTTTACAACTCTTTCCGTGTGAAATTATAATAAACAACCACCATACATACTTTGTTTCAAAATATAAGAAACACTCGATCAATGTTTTTTTTTTACCTTTTTTTTTGGAATATTTCTCTTATTTAATTATTTCTTTTAATACCTATGTATTAAATCCACAACACAAAAAATTATTCTTTTTTTTCGATGGTGGACCTTTGGTCCATGAACCCACCGAGTCCTGATATCTAGCCGTAACATGAACTCCCAGATCTAGTGAGCCCGTGAACCAACTAGTCCAGGCACCCCCAATCGAATAGGCCCGAAAGGTAGCTACCTCTTTGAGACTCCCTAGGGGAGAGAGCTCCCAATAGAAATTCTCTACACCTTCTATCTCTGCACAAAAAATTATTCTTGGTAATCTTTCATTAGCACAAAAAAAAATTCTTTGATTTAAGCGAATCATATTTTCTTTTATTCCAACACACACAACGAAAAACTAAGTTATTCTTTCTTCTCCACAATATAATGTCATAAAATTTAATTTTCTTTTTCACTTTAACAATCCTTAAGAAATGTGTTTAATTGCATTAGGAATGTTATTTTAGAGAGAAGAGGGATTTTTTTAAGAACAATATCATTAAATCATATCAAATGAGTATTACAAGCAGGCAACCAGCCATGGGCATGATTGCATAGAGAGATTAAAAAGAGAATCTATGCTATCATAAGTTACAATATTGCATAAAGTAAACTTATGAAGAAGAAGCAAAATATCCTACTAGATAATATTATAAGTTGAGCTCCAGTTATGTAAATAAGCAAACCATTGTTTCTTTCCACAAAAAATTGTCAGCTTGTCCTTTGAGAGATCACTGAAAAAAATAGAGTTCACTATCCACATAAGAGAAGAATGCATGCCAAGATGCGCAAGGTTGTTTGTTGTGGTAGAAGTTGTCCACTAAAATGCTTAGATTGATTGCCCCTGAAATAATATATAGGAAACAAGTAAAGGTTGTCCAGCTATCTTTTTCCGTTCCATCATGCTATACCAACCATTACTAGAGACTGATTGATATGAGAGCTTATCCAAGGAGTGAACTTTACAAATCTGAGTGTCATGAGCCATATTTATAGCCAAAGTCGCCTCTGTAAGAGAGAGACAGAGTCTAACTTCCTTGATAATTAGATGCAGCTCAACACTACCCCCATATGAAGCAGATCATTCCTTTTCCTCCAAATACAATTTAACATTTTACTAATCAAGTAAATCATGTCATGCTGATTATCTTTAAAAAGAGCAAGTAAGGTACTTTTAAGCCAAGATTTGAATTCATGGAAGCATACATGATTTAAAGAGATAGAAAGACCTCCAAACCAAGCTGCTCTAGTAATTGGACATGTGACAAATAGATGAAGCAGGCTTTCAGCTTCATCACATCTAAAATTACAATTACCCTGAACTGATAAATGATGAGCAGTAAGAACATCAAATGAAGGAATCGCTTCATGAAGTAGCTTCCACACAAATAATAGTTCCTTCATAAGAAGTGAAAGAGACTAGAGAAATTTTCAGAAGTTTGCATCTTGGTCAGGCGGAGGGGAGTAAAGTTTATTATAAGCAATGCTAACCTTGAAGTTACCTTGAGGATTAAGGGTCCAACTCAGTTTATCAAATTTATTGATGAAGGAAATTGGAGTTTGAATAATTTTCCTTGTAGTATATGCAGGATATAGCCTTTTGACCAGGTCTAAGTTCCATCTGATAGGTTGCTAGGACGATGGAAAATGCAATAACAAATCTGCAACTGTATTCAAAGAATTAGTTGCAATTGTAGATTGCATAGGCCACCACAAAGGGTGGTTTAATGGAATGGCGTTACCAAAACCAATTTTCCAACAAAGATAATCAGTGACAATTGAAGCATTTTGAGCAATCCCTTTTCAAATTCAAGATGAGTTATGAGGAGTACGAATTAAAATTCTACTATTTTCATCAACGTACTTATGCTTCAGCGTTTCACCTAACAAAGATCCTCGAGGAGTAGAGAAAATTCTCCAGATTTGTTTCGCTAGAAGGGTGTTGTTGACATTACCAATTGGCTTGATTCCTAGACCACCCTCACTTGTTGTCTTAAAAAGGAATTCTTTCCTAGCAAGATGAAGCTTATTTTTGCTTCCATTCGATCCCCAAAAGAAATTAGAACACCGGGAGTCAACTTTGTCACAGACATATTGGGGAAGACGTATACAAGACAGCATGTGAATGTTTACCCCTGAGAGAACTGATTTGATTAGCATTAGTCTTGAGGCTTGTAAGAGTAATTTGGATTTCCATGATGCTGTTCTTTTATCAATTGCGTTGATGACTTGTGAAAATACAATAGATTTATTCCTTCTTGGGTCCACCCATGTGACAAGGTATTTTCCTAACTTTGCAGAGTAAGGAATCTGAAGGAAATTGGCATATTGATGTTTCAAGTCAGCCGAGAAATTTGGACTAAATATTAAAGAGGATTTACTTTTGTTAACCTTTTGCCCTGACCAGAGACTATATAGATCTAAGGATTGTTTAACTATATTGATGCTCGGATCTGATCCTTCAAAGAAGAGAATGGAGTCATCAACATACAGTAAGTGTGAGACAGGTTGTGAATATCTGCTAATTATGATTCCTTTTAAAGCCCCCCAATGCTCTGAGTAGTTCAGTATGCATGACAGTACATTTGAAGCAATGATATAGATGTATGGAGACAAAGGATCCCCTTGTCCCACACCCCTTGATGGAAAAATCTGACTCGTAGTCTGATCATTGAAGCAAAGATTATAGCTGACACTGGTAATGTATTACATGACTAAAGCTGTCCATTTGTCAGGAAAGTTCATTTTCTTCAAAGTTGCATAAATAAACTTCTAGGATAATGAATCAAATGCCTTTGAGAAGTCAATCTTGAGGGTAAATAATTTCTTACATCCCCTTCTAGCAGAATGGATTTAATTCATTAAGTTAGCCACTAGCATGATGTTATCAAAAATATTTCTCCCCTTGAGAAATGCACATTGAAAAGGTGCAATGTAATCCTCCAAGACTTTCTTCATTCGCAAACACAAAACCTTTGATATTATTTTGTAGATGACATTACAAAAACTTATAAGACGTAAATCTTTGAATGTTTGAACTTGATCCCCTTTTGGAATCATAATGATATTGGCTTTGTTAAATGTTTTCAAGAGATATTCATTATTCTAGAAGGCTTGCAGCATGTCAAAGAGGTCCTTTTTTTTATAATCTCCCAGTATTTCTAATAAAAATGGCCATGAATACCATCAGGTCCTGATGCGCTATTTATGGGAAGAGAGAAAACAACAGATTTGATCTCTTCCATACTAAAAGGCTCCAAGAAACTAGAGAAATGTTCATGAGACAACGTTGGAAGAGAAAAGGGTTCTAAAGTAGAAAGCAGCTCAGGAATTGACATTTCATCTTGGCTTTTAAACACTTCAGCATAATGATTCCTTGCCAACAGAATAATCTCCTCAAGGTTGCTTGTCCATGTGTTATCATTCCTTTTAATGCTCTTGATAGAATTTTTAACTTTCCTTCTTGATACTGATGAATGAAAATATTTGGTGTTTCTCTCACCTTGACAGACCCATTTCATTTTGCCTCTTTGAGATCAATAACTGTGTTCGCAATCATAAAGAAATTCTAGTTGATGTTTCAACTCAAAGAACTCCCTTTCTTGTTGTCTTGAAGGCTTACAGATCAAAGAGAATTTCTCAGTTAGGTCATTTAACATAGATTCCATTACCAGAATTCTCCAGGAAAGTTAGAAAATAAGTATCAATAACAAAACTAACTTATATTCTGCACCATATTTTCCTTCAAAAAGTGCAATATATTATCATGGATGGGAATGAATACAATGTATTGAAACACTTTTAAGAAGAAAGAAGAGACTATAAGATTACAATAAAATCATTTTATCACTATTTTGAGATAATAATTTAATTAAGGATTTGTTAAATTTACAAACCTAATTTTGAATTTCCATATTTCATTTAGCTTTATATTGATTTCCCCTTGTTATAATTAACAAATATAATTGATTAATCGAATTATAGTTTAAAAACCTTCTATTTTAAAAAAAATTAAAAAAAATGCCAAAAAAATCCAAGTTATCTTATATTTTCATTCTTAAAATTTATCTTACCTCTTATTGTCGAAACAAAATTCGATCAGCACGGCCATAGAAATGCATGGACCCCTTTAAATTCAGTACTTCGGCCATAGAAACAGGCGCTCCTTTCCTTTTCATTGTACAATGGTTTGTAATATACATCAATTACGGGAATGGCTGCCCTCCCTGGCGCCATTGGTCCTTGGCCATTCTTGACGCATTGACGACAGTGTGTTTAGGGAGGGAGGGAGGGAGGGAATTGAAAGAGTGGGTTTCTTTTTTCTTTTTTAATATATTTAACTCTTTAAATTATTTTTTCAGTCGCACCGAGTATCATAAAATAATTTTTTGTGTTCTTAAGTATTTTTTTAGTAACATCTAGTATTATAAAATAATTTTTTCCATAGTCTGTGACATAAATAATTTTTCAATGGCACCTAGCATCTGGCAAGCCGCACCTATAAGTATTTTTTTCAATAACTTTGAGTTTCTTAAATTAAGTTTTTCATTTATAAATATTGTGTGTCAATGAAAAATACTTCATAGTGCAGCTTTTCAGATGTTGGGTGCTATTGAAAAATATTTTATGTGGGAGAATGTTTTATAATATCTTAAATTTAGAGTGTTAGTTGCAAGTAGAAAAATATTTTACTGTACTAGATACAAAAAATATA
>JBAGKO010006273.1:0-11863 GCA_037177275.1 Acacia concinna | reverse complement strand
AAAGATTTAGAGCCTGTTTTGTTCAACCTCATTGCATGCCTGCAATAGTAATCATGATTGCATTACCAAGATAAAAGTGTTTGGTTGCTATTTAGCATGGTAATAGAGTTTACCATAGTAATGTTGATTACCAAAATAATGGTAATCCTCATTTATAACTCCCCTTATAAATCCTCATTACCATCCCATTACATGGTTCCAAAAGTCCAATTTACCTTTTAGCTTTATTTGTCTTTGTTTCATGGCACTAGCCATACCACACTATAACCACCATTGCCACTACCTCCTCCTCCTTCACCGTCTCCGCCACTGGTTCTTCCTCTATCGTCATTGCCCCTACCTCCACCGTTGCCGCTAGTGGCTCCTCCTCCATCGCCGTCGCCACCGGCTACTCCTCCACCGCAGCTGCCCCCACCTCCACCACCGCCTTCGCCCTCACCTCCTCTTCCACCACCGTCGCCCTCACCTCCTCCTCCACTACCACCGCCGGCTCCTCCTCCACTGCCGTCACCCCACCTCCTCCACTATTGCCGCCCCCACTTCCTCCTCCACCGTTGCCGCCACCTCCTCCTTCACTATTATCACTATCACTGTCCTCTTACAATAACTCTTAACTATTTTTCTACAAAGATTATATTAAGGGTAAAACAAACTTTTTGTGATATATTAATTTTAAATAATTATTAAAAAAATAGTTCATTGCGCCTTACTTAAAAATTTAACCAAACATTTGTCATGTAATTAGTATTGCATTACATTACAAGGTGTAATGGGTTTGAACTAAACGAGCCCTTAATTGGTGCAATTAGGGATTTAGAGGGCTTATTAGCTGAGCAGCATTAGCTGGAGTGGCATTAGCTGTTTAGGAGTGGCATTAGCCAAACAATGCATTAGTCCGTAGCTATTAAGTCTTAGGCGCCCTTGCTGTTATTTCTGCTATGTCTGTTATTCTAACACTACCGCCTTATCACTAACTCTGAAAGGAGGCCTCATGTAATTCAGATTTTGACACCCATTATTAAATGACAGCCGAAGTGCATTTTCAGTCTTTCAGTCTCTCTCTTCTCTCTAATCCTCTCTATTCTATCTTCTGATTCTCTTCCCTCTTCTATCCTAAATTCAAGAAAACCCTAAAAATACCAAGATTCGGATTACAATAGCTTATCAAGAGCCTACATAAAATCGTCAATACCTAGCTACATTAATCCGGAACTAGACATACAGCAAACTAAAGCCATGCAAGTGCAACCGTTTCAATGTTTCCCAGTAGGTAATACAAAACCTCTAATAACTTGATAGAAGCATAAACCAAACACGAAAACCAGAAATTCATGTAACGGGCAGTTGCTTGAAATAGGGATGCCAAAAATGAAAACATCTATCGAATCCGTTTAGAGTAGAAGTAACATGCATAGATTGGCGTACCGGATGAAGATTCCCAACAATCACTAGTCGCTCCCTCATAGTCTCCGGCCTTCCAGAATTGCTTACAACTCTGAGCTTTGGACCGCGCATTTAGTCCTCCGTTCCCATTTGCTTGTAAGGAAGTAGAAGGCAACTCAGGAGCCGGTAAACTCAGCATCGGCACCGTCCTTTCCGAAGGAGGAAGGGGACTACGAAATCCGAGGGGCAAATCAACTCCACCCGCACCCGCCTTGCGCTTCTTTGAAATACCCCCATGGTTGGCAGCCGAAGCCCCGTCCATACCAGTTCCCCCTCTTGAAAGGGATGAGGCGATGGTGTTGCCGATTAAATTGTCCAAATCAACGTCTGAATCCGAGTCGCTGCTGCTGAGTTCGATTACAGTGTCAGGGAAGGTCGAAGAAACTCTAGTTTTTGGCCTAGAGTTACTATGCACATTGGTAATATCACAAGGTTCTTGCTTTATACAATCATCCATTGTTATTGTGGCAAGCGGAAGCTCTCGCCTGGATAGCAGGGTCTGTGTTGGCTTCGCTTTCCGCTAGAAGATTTAACCGGCGGTATGCCAAGCCCTCTCTTTGCTTCTGCCTGCTGTAATGACCGGTCTCCTAGTTCGCGCAGGGGTTTAACTTCTCTCCGCAGCGTGCCCCGTCCGCTGCCGCAAGACAACGTTTCACCTTAAATTAGAAGGAGGGAAAGTGGTGAAAACTGCAAAGTTGGGCTAGAGGGTGGTACCGTAAAAGGACTTTGGGGGTTTAAATAACTAAAAGTAGAGTTGGTAATATGAGTCAACCTATCGATTCGGGCCAGCTCTTTATAGATTGGGTCAATATGGGTTCAGGCTTAAAAGACCTATATTTATATGAGTTGGCATTTGGCCAACCCAACCCGTACCCGCTGGGTTGGTGGGTTGGGCGGGCCAGCCCTTTTTTTCCCTGTTTTTGAAAAAAAAATATGATCAGTTTTTTTCTTATATAAATAGAAGTATATCAACATAACCAAACTTCCAAATTGTCCACAATAACTGAAAAATCTACAGTCCACCTAGCTGAACGAGAGAATACATTAATTAATTTAATTGCCCAAAAGCTTAAATTAAAAGAAGAAGAAGAAGAAGAAGTAACATGATGACTTTTTAAAATTAAATTTCATCTATTAAACTTGAATCATCTCCTGATTCTCCTCTGTCCATTTGACATTTTGGATTTTAGAGAAACCTTTAGAAAAATCAAGGGCATGATTTTTTTTTTATAAATATGGGCCAATCTGTGAACCTGCCGAGCCAACCTGCCACGGGTTTGGCCTATATGGATTCGGGCCTAAAAGACCTGTATTAAAATGGTCTCACTTTTACCACACCCATAACCACAGGGTTGGCGGGTTTGGCCTACGGTTAAAACCCGTATTACTGGCTCTACCTAAAAGTGTTTATGTATGGGCAACAAGCATGTGGAAATCTCTGAGGAGGCAGAAATGCTTATAAGAAGCAATGGACTAAAAATCAGATCGGACTGACCGGTCCAACTAAAAAATAGGTGAATCGAACTTTAGTCCAGTTTGGTTTGATATTTGACTCAGGGACCGAGTTGACCCGGTCAAATTTAAGTCAACTCAATCAAAATCAGTCGACACACCCGAGCCAATATTTTAAAAAAAATTGAATTAGTTCAAAACTCAGAAGGATGAACGGATGAATAATGAAGATTGAAAAAAGATTTGCCTATACTTTGCTGTGATCCACCATGCTTTGCTGTCTCTTTCCTCCATCTTCCATCTTCACTATTGACAATCAAGAAATGAGAAGAAGATTAGAAGAAAAGAAGATATCTTTGCCATGGCGTCATTGTCGTCTTACTCCATCTCTAAATGTTTTCGCCTCAGTTACTTTGTGGGAGGACAAAATTGAAAAAACAAAAAACGACATAGAAGGGATAGAAGAAGTAGAGGGAAGAGGCAATGGGATGTGGGAAGAAGCTATTGTTTTTATGAATACTAGGTTTAAAAATTTTTATAAATGATAAAAAAACTTGCTATATTTAGAAGTTTTTCCCCCTAATTTTCTTTCTTACTTACTTTTCTCTCTATCCAAACATAAGGTAAGAGAAGAGAGAGGAAGAGAGAGGGTAAGGAAAACTGTGATATGACCATCAGCGTGATGCGTGCCATTTTGAATAATACAAGAATATACAAAAATGTAAAACTCTAATCTTATAATTTATGGGCTGATTTTGTTATTAATAATTTTTAATAACTTAGATAATTGTAGCATAATTATAGGAATAATAACTAACACTAATATATTTTAAATAATTTTTTAACATATTCCTATTATTTATAGAAGTTTAAAAGATATATTAATATATTGACACTTAATTTCTTGTTATTATTTAAAATCTATTTTGCCCCCTTATATTTCTTTAATTTTTATATGTTTATATATGATATTATTTTATTATTATCAATTAAATTATAATATTTTAATATAACAAGTCAAACCCCCAGTCTAACCCCAGGTGAACCTTTAAACTTTAAACTAGTACCTTAATTGGTTCATCATCCAATCTGATTTTTAATTCCTCACTAAAAAGTAATAAAAATATAGCAATTCCACCCTCCCGTTAAAATGCTAAGAGCTGGGTTTGCCAGTACGATTTAATGCCACATGTTATTATTCCATGTATCAATGTTGTATCATCAAAATAAAATATTTGAAATGGCAAACATGCCCTTGAGAATTCTAAAAAGGTTCTCTCTTTCGCTCACTGAAAACAAGCCTTCTCCTCCTTTCGTCTCTTCATCCTCTTCCCTAACTCTCTGGTCATTACGCCACTGTTGAATTAAATGTCATTTCTCCATATAATTCATGTGCTTGATGGGTTTGCCAAAGGAAATTGTACATATTAAATGAAAAGGGCATTTCTCATTAAAAACTCAGCATCACACTCCTCATCCTTCCTTCCTCATGGTCTTCTCTAAAATCGTGCTTGATGGGTATGTGAAGGAGCACCATAGTTGGTGTCCACTTTTTCTTGCCACGACATCGACAATGAAGAACTGAGATTTTCTTTTTTCCCGCAGAAGGAGCACTATGGCCGACATCAGTTCATTGCCACGACGAAGGCGAATCAAAAGTGGCAGAACATTTACGCCCACAGCGACGGTGAATCTGTGTTTTCCTTGCCACGACAAAGGCAGGTTTGGGCACTTGAATATTTACAAATGGTAAGAAAATCAAAACCGAAGATGGCTGATATGAATTTTAGGACGTCTGCTTTCCTTGGCCACTCGATGATTTGCTCAAGACTTTGAAAAAAATTGCATATCTAAATATTTGTCTTTTACTACTTATTCTACAGTCTTAATTTGTTCTTTCAAACATTTCTAGGCCTATGTTCGTGTTTATTGTTTGGTTTTGAATTTGATTTCAAAATCTTTGTTCATGCTTTGGCTGATGTTGACTTCCATGTGCCCTAACCCTTTATAAAAAAAAAATGTAAAAGTGTAAAAATACACATACGATTTTTTATAAAGTGTGCTAAAAACCAAGTTTTTTTTGTACAACAATAATTATGTGGTTACAAAAGCAAGACAAAAAATATCGTCAAGTTTAATTTTTTTTTTCACTTTTAATACTTACATGAATGATAATTCAACGAAGGTTTTAACATAAATGGCCGTGGATAAAAAGAAAAGAAAAAAAATCAAATCTAAGGATCTACCCACTGATATTATTTTATTATTTTAAATAAATAAAAAAATGTTTAACTTACTTGAGTTTAGACATAGATGAGAACTGTCACATCGAAGTGATCTATAGATAATAAATGAATATTAGTAAGTAGATGTGGATTATGTTTTTTTTTTCTTTTTTCCACTATCACTTAAGTTAAAACCTTAACTGAATTATTATTCATATAAGTCTTACAAATAAAAAGAAAAATAAAAGAAAGAAACCAAACTTAATAATCAATATGTATTTTTGTCTCACTTTTGTAATCATATAGTCACTGTTACATAAAAAAAACAATTGGTGTTGGGGGTACTTTTAAAAAAAAAAATCACATGTACACTTTTTAACCTTTAACCAAAAGAAAATAGAGTGAATATTGTGTGGGTATTTCATAAAAAGTTGGTAAGGACCAACATCTATTTTTAAAAGAACTCATTCAATCTTTTATAACAAGCTAGTGAAAATAGTAATTAAGATCAAATATAATGCTAACAATTCCATGTTAATAGGTAAATATCTTTCCTATTGACAAACTCTCCATTCAAGTAAGAATTTCAAAACTAGTATAACTTTATCTAAGTTTTTAAAATAAAATAATCTCTCTAGAACATCATAAAGCAAATCAATCCAAGTGGTGGCAAAACACTAGGAAGCATGGAGATATAGTAAAATTAACACATAATATTCAATTAAATGCTAGAAAAGAAAGAATAACAAGGTCTTTATCCATACAGGTCCAAAGTAATCCTATAAATGAAATGTTTAGCTAATTGTACTTTTAAGTACTAAAATCCATACGACAAAACTGAATTCTTAGCCAAATAATAAGAAAAGAGAGGAAGAGTGACAAAACCAAGGTTAAAACCCTAAAAAATTTCTTAGAATCACCACCTAAGGCTCCAAACGCACATCTCCTTCCCAAATTATCCCTTTGTGCTTCCACTTTTGTAGGTAAAAAAAGCCCCATTTTTTGCCTATTTCTAGGTTTTATACTTGTTTTTCCGCTTAAATTTTTAAGACACATAATATCAGTTTAGCACAACTGCTAACGCCACAACAAAACAGGTCAGAAGTAGTGCTTTTTTAGGTAGTTTCGTTGTGGCAGTTGCTATGGAGAATACACGACCAACGAGTGGTCAAAAAGGCCTTCTTTTAAGGCAGTTTTGCAATGGTTTAGCTGCAGCAACTCTTTGACTACTGCGTGCTTTTCTTCCATATTGCCCTTTTTTATCTTCTTCTTGCATTCCTTCCTTCTTTCCACAACTTGTCATCTTCCACCTACATCGAGGGGGAACTCATGAACTCTTTGGCTCCGTTTAATACGATGTAATGAATTTTGATGAATTGAGATAGGGATTGAGAGATTGATTGAAATTTAAAATAACGTTTGGTACATAGTAATTATTGAAAGTACTGCTTAAATTAATTTTATTTTATAATGAATGATAAATTTTAAAAAGACTATTTTGTCCTTAAAAAGTAAAATGGTGAATGTGTGCCAGCTTAAAAATCAAAAGTTGGGAAATCAATTACAAATAAAACAACATAATTAAGCTGCTTAATAAATTTGGTTTTAAATATGTGATTTTTTCAATTAAATATTAGAGATATTGTGTTAAAGAGCTTGTGTTAGGTTCAAATTATGAAGATTATTTTTGTTTAAAAAATATTCTAACCAATAATACTTTTGTCTTCTAATTTATAATCCCAGGATTGAAAACTCAATACTAGAGGGGAGGTGGCTTTGGACCAATCCCACATTTATGATAATGTCAATATCTAGATATTATCATTCTCTTGTATCAAACAATTTAAATAACATAATCCATCAACTGTTCCCTATCCTTGCCCCCATTACCTTGTACCAAATAGAGCCTTAGGGCTTATTTGGTATGAGGGATTTGGAGGGGAGGGAAGGGAAGAAAAAAATTTATAAGTTAAATTTTAAAAAATTAAAGAAGTGGGGTTAAACGTTTTTAACTCTTTTTTCATACTTTTTTATATTCCATTTTTTCTTTATTACAATTTTAAAACCCCACTTTTTCAATTTCTTTAAATTTGACTCATAAAATTTTCATTTTCCCTCCCCTCATACCAAACAACCCCTTAAACTTTTACCGAATAATCACAATTATCCACATTTGACTCATGATTTAACATAAATTTGAGTTTGCCCTTGTCACATCAAATTTTCTTCTATAATCTCTATAAATGCACAATTAGAAAATGAGTGGAAAGAAATACAAATGTGCTGGAATATTATCAATTTTTAAAAGTTAACGTCCCTTTTGCAAGAAGGGACGTGAAACAGGTATGTCCCATTTCCATCCCCTCTCATAAACACCTCTATTAAGTTAGCCTAAAAAATATTTCCTCCAGTCTTAATTATAAAATCCACTTAACTATTTTTGGAGACTTCTAAAAAAAACTAATTACATTATTTTAAGACATTAAAATTTATCATTTTTCTTCAAACAATGTTAATTAACTTATGAACTAATATATAATATAATAAAATACAACATATGATCTAATTAAGTAATATAATTAGTTTTATTATAATTCTATGAAAAAAGTCAACTGATTTTATAATTAGAATCGGATTGAGTAATTTTGAAGCCCTTTTAAATAAATTTTTTTTATTTGTCTTCTTTCACAATATGACAGAATTGCCCGGTGGAATGCTATCATAAAGTGTCTTATAAATTAAAACATACAGGTATAGATTATAGTATTTGCTTGATCCTTTAAATTTATAGTGAGTTTCATTTCAATCTCTTAAACGTATAATGTTTTTTAGTCTCTTAATCTTAGTACCGTTAATTAATCTTATCAAATGGAAAAAGGCTAACCCAACAAATTTAAATTTGTTGTGAGTTTTATTAAATGGTGCGATATGCTCAAGTTCGTTGAAGCAAATGGGAATTGAAGCCGTGGCTTCAAGCAACCAAAACCACCGCTTGGCATTTTGGGCCGCCAAACTTATTCCCTCTTCTTCATTCCTCATCCCAACAACCTTATTCCTAATTCATTAGGTTATATTCCTTTTGATTATAATTATAAAATTCAGTTAATTTTTTAAAAAATTTTAAAAAATTTAATTATATAAATTTAAAGTATTAAAATTCATCTTTTTTTAAATATGTTTTGTTTGACTTATAAATTAATATATAATATAATAAAATACAACATATGATATGATTAAGTAACTTATTTTATTTATTTAATTTCTCTAAAAAAATCAATTAAGTTTTATAATTAAGACCAGAAATAGTAGTATATTTAGTATCCAACTACGATTATCTCTGAAAAAAGGTTCATGGTACTATGGTAGACAATCTTTCGTGTAATGTAGTAGACCATACATTTTGCAGGCAAAACAGAAAAAAAGGGAAAAAGAAGTAGATCATAAATGAAGGTCTTCTTATATGAACTGGATCAACCATTTTAACAATCTTATGATGATTACTATAAAATAAATTATACAATACAAACATATATAATAAATTTTAATTTATATGGAGTAAAAATAGTTTCCATATAATGATTGTCTCACTCATAATGAACGCAGGTGCATGAAAAAAAAAGGGAACAGAAAAAGTGAAGGATGATGGAAGGAATATATGTGATTGAACATGCAGGCGAAAAAAGAAAAGAAAAAGTGATTGAATAATATTTAGGACAAAACTTAGGTTCAGTTAGCAAATGAGATGCTGCTACTTACATGGATTATTTTACAGCGATGCACTTAACCCCCTAATAATTCTATCAGCCCCGTTAAAGCAATTAACTTTCTTCTTCCCCTTTGTGGCAACATTGATTGAAGAGTCCTATTTTCTCCTCACCTGCCTTCACCATAATTGATTAATGGCACCAACGTTAGACATAGTCGAAGAGAAATTTTTGTCTTCATCCACTGCAGCATAGCTCTTCGTCACCATGTGAATACCATGACAGGAATTAAAAATAAAACTGAATTAGTTCAGGAAGCTGCCAGCTAATGTAAATATAAGTTAATTGAGTAAATTAGTTTTTTTGTCATCTGTACATGTACATATGAGTTCATTCCCTTTGTATATAAAACAATTGCATTGCGCAGTAATAACACTTCAGATTTTTCACGATTCCCTTTCTCTTCTCTGCTTCTCTATTCTCTGTTCTCATTTCCCTTCACCATTCAATTTCTTCTTCATTCGGTTTCATAGCATACCCATCTCCCCCTAATTATTCTCCGACCTGCTACCTTTCAGATCGGACATTCTTGAAAAATTCTTGGTTGCAAACATCAACATCATACTTGTAGGCTTCTGATTGTCCTTTTCCAACACCTCCACATCTGGCAGTTGCGCCCATATGCATGCAAGCTCACATCTTCTTCTTATATCAGAGCTTGACGGTTTAAAAAATATTAAAAGGTGCACTTAACACCCGAACTATTTTTTGAGGTGCAATTAGAACCTTGAATTATTTTTTGAGGCGTAATTAGCACCCCGGATATATTTAAATTGGTGTAATTAGCACCTTTCACTAATAGACACATAAACGGTTGTTTTCTCTATAGTCATATCAGCATTATAAATGTCACAGGAAGGGTATTTTTTTCTTTTTTCTTTTCACTACCCATTCTATTATTTTTTTTCCCTTTTCTAGTTGGCACCTATGAATGTATATGTAAGAGGGCCATGTTTTTTGCCTTTTCAAGCAAATAGGGATGAACAAGAAGAAACACTAAATATGAAGTTTTTTATACGAAATAGGAAGACATTGTTATACAAAAATGTAAACACTATGTATAGAGTTACAAACAGCTAATAAAATTTAACACAAATACAACTTGTATTCAAACAAGGAAATAATAATTAATGTATGAAAGAACTATATATTGTTACAAAAATTGTGAATAGAGAAAGATCACCACCTAAGTTATTTGTGTTATTAAATATTGACATCATTCCTTAACAATTTGATTAACATGATCTTCCGTCAAACTATCCGCCCACCTTTAAAATACTGCGTTTACAAAGTTATTAACAAAACATTAAAATCATATCATCAAAAATTTACATCTCGTTATCAGTTAACTTTAAAATACTATGTCAATTGGGCACTGCAATGGTAGAATAAGATGTTTCACTTACTGAAAAGAAATTGTATAATAACAAAATTAATGTAAATGATGATATATACCGTAATCTTCTTCCAAGTGTAGCTATTAACAGGGTCATGAGATTTAGAATATGAGAGATTGACCGATGCTCGATATGCAGCCAGTGCACTTACAAAACAAAATATAATTGATTAGTTTTCGTTATTCATTTAATAATAGACAAAAAATTTTACACATACAACACCTTCACCTATTAAATACCCACTTCATATTAGGATAGTTTTGTGGTAAATCGTGTCGTAAAGGATCTAAATAGTAAATGCAATGGCCTTCTCTTCGCTAGCTTGATTACGATCAAAATTTAGTGTTCACTAAGTCATTTTGAAAATATTTTATCAACATGTTAAATTCCAATGCAAGAATAGAAATAATACACTAAAATGCTATGAGTATAACTTACCCTACATTATATGGCACTAAAAATTGCGTCTCATCATCAGTCAGTCTCTTTGTAAAATATTGACTAACTGCATTGGACTGTGCTTCAAAATCAACTTTGCCATGATGGTGGCCAACGAGAAATAAGTTAGCAAATATGAAATGTGACCTCTCATTGTCTCCCATAAAGTCATGAAATAGGTGCCTTCGTAGAAAACATAAATTTTCATTAATATCAATAAAACAAGTGGTAAATATGTATTAATAGTGATAGATAGTGAGGATAAAATACCTAATCCACATATTAATAATCAAAGCATAAATCAATCCATGAGAGAATATATCATTGAGCACCTCCTCCGTCACATATTCTTCAAGTCCAGCTACATTGTAGATGCGACTATTAAAAGGTAATGTCAGTAACCCACCTCCTCTGAGTATAGTAGGCAAAATATTTAGGAGTTGGTCGAGATAGGAGATTATCCTAGTCTGGCTTCTATGGCCACTAGTAGAGGCCTAGCCTCTTTAGCCATCTAGTCCAGTCATGGAGAACTTTGAAATTTTTCCTTGCTCCTGAACTTTCTTCTTAGTCTGGCTTTTATAGCTATTAGTAGAGGTCTGACCTCTTTGGTCGTCTAGTATAGTCATGGAGCACTTTGAAATTTTTTTTTGCTCCTAAACTTTCTTCCTTTTAGAACAAGAAGCCTATAAAAATAATGAAATCTCATCATGTAATTTTATATGGAAGTACACTGACAAAATATAATCAATTGTAACATATTAGTACCTTTTGACATGGCTTTATCATATGTGTTAGCCATGCAACATATCCCTAACAACGTCTCTAACCATGACTTCGTCGTCTGGAGAAGGGATGGGCAAGAATGCATCTTTGTTGGTGTAAAGATCGACCCTGACTTTAAGTGCGTTGTTGGGTAAAGGAAAATTGTGTAACGTCTCATTATTGTCATTGAACACAATCCTAATAGCAACTATGTGCTTAGATTGTTCCACGTAAAGTTTGCATGCGGATTCACCCTGTGGAAAAAAGAGTTAATACATTAGGTTCCCAAAAACCACAAATTTGTAATGTAACAAAATTTTAAATATATAAGACATTATTTACCAAAGGAATAGGGACTCTAGGGAAAGAAGGACAACTATCC